>JAJPUD010014979.1:0-24293 GCA_023553655.1 Myrmecobius fasciatus
GTGACAGTGGGCAGCCTTGTTTCACTCCTGATCTTATTGGGAATGGTGACAGTTTGTCCCCATTACATTTTAAGGAAAAGCCCAGTTATTCCTATACTCTCTAGGGTTTTTAATAGGAATGAGTGTTGGATATTATCAAATGCTTTTTCTGCATTTATTGAGATAATCATATGATTTTTGTTAGTTTGGTTATTAATATAATTGATTATGCTGATAGTTTTTCTAATATTGAACCAGCCCTGAATTCCTGGTATAAATCCGACTTGGTCATAGGGTATTTTCCTTGGGAAGACTTTCTGTAATCTCATTGCTAATATCTTATTTAAAATTTTTGCAACAATATTCATTAGGGAAATTGGTCTATCGTTTTCTTTCTCTGTTTTCACCCTACCTGGTTTACCTATCAGCACCATATATGTATCATAGAAAGAATTTGGTAGTGTACTTTCTTTCCCTATTTTTTCAAATAGTTTATACAGTATTGGAGTTAATTGTTCTTCGAATGTTTGGTAGAGTTCACATGTAAATCCACCTGGGCCTGGAGACTTTTTCTTAGGGAGTTGATTAATAACGTATTCTATTTCTTTTTCTAAAATGGGACTATTTAGATTATATTAAGTTTAAAAGTTTCTGTACAAACAAAACTAATGCAGACAAGATTAGGAGGGAAGCGTCAAATTGGGAAATCATCTTTACATTTAAGGTTTCTGATAAAGGTCACATCTCTAAGATATATAGAGAATTGTCTCATATTTATAAAAATTCAAGCCATTCTCCAATTGATAAATGGTCAAAGGATATGAACAGACAATTTCCAGATGATGAAATCAAAACTATTTATAGTCATATGAAAAGTTGCTCCAAATCCCTATTGATCAGAGAAATGGAAATTAAGACAACTCTGTGTTACCACTACACACACACCTGTCACATTAGCTAAAATGACAGGAAAGGATAATGACAGGTGTTGGAGGGGATGTGGGAAGACTGGGACACTAATGCATTGTTGGTGGAACTGTGAACGGATCCAGCAATTCTGGAGAGCAATTTGGAGCTATGCTCAAAAAATTATCAAACTGTGCATACCCTTTGACCCAGCAGTGTTTCTATTGGGCCTATATCCCAAAGAAATCATAAAGGAAGGAAAGGGCCCCACAAGTACAAGAATGTTTGTGGCAGCTCTTTTTGTAGTGGCTAGAAACTGGAAACTGAAAGGATGCCCATCAATTGGAGAATGGCTGAATAAATTATGGTATATGAATGTTATGTAATATTGTTCTGTGAGAAACGACCAGCAGGACGATTTCAGAGAGGCCTAGAGAGACTTGCATGAACTGATGCTCAGTGAAGTGAGCAGAACCAGGAGATCATTATTCACGGCAACAACAATACTATAGGATGATCAATTCTGATGGACGTGACTCTATTCAACAATGAAATACTTCAAACCAGTTCCAATTTGTTCAGTGAAAAGAGCCATATACACCCAGAGAGAGGGATGTGAAATGTGGACCACAACATAATCATTTTCATGCTCTCTGTTGATGTTTGCTTGCATTGTATTTCCTTTATTTGATTATTCTTTCTTGCAGATACGATGTCTCCTGCAGAAAAAAATGATGTGTGGAAATAAGTATACATATATATTCAATTTGTCAAGTATTTTAACATACTTAACATGTAGTGGATATCCTGCCATCTAGGGGAGGGGTGGGGAGTAGGGGCGAAAAATTTGTAACAGAAAGCTTTGTAAGGGTTAATGTTGAAGAATTACCCATACATATGTTTTGCAAATTAAAAAGTATTAATAAAAAAACAAGAAAAAGAAAAGAAAAGAAAAGAAAAGAAATAAAATGGGGCTATTTATATAATTTATTTCCTCTTCTGTTAACCTAGGCAATCTGTATTTTTTAAGATATTCCTCTATTTCATTTAGATTATCAAATCTACTGGCATAAAGTTGGGCAAAGTAACTACTAATTATTATTCTAATTTCCTCTTCATTGGAGGAAATTTCTCCCTTATCTTTGAGACTAACAATTTGATTTTCCTCTTTCCTTTTTCTAATCAAATTAACTAAAGGATTTTGTATTTTGTTGGTTTTTTTCATAAGCCCAACTCTTAGTTTTATTTATTAATTCTATAGTTTTCTTATTTTCAATTGTATTTATCCCCCCTTTTAGTTTTAGAATTTCCAATTTGGTATTTAATTGAGGGTTTTTAATTTGTTCTTTTTTCTAGTTTTTTTTTTTATTAATCCCAGTTCGTTGACCTTCTCTTTATCTATTTTATGCAAGTAAGCAACTAGTGATATAAATATACCCCTTATAACCGCTTTGACCATATCCCACAAATTTTGCTATGCTGTCTCTTTATTGTCATTCTCCTAGTTGAAATTATTGATTGTGTATATGATTTCCTCTTTCACCCATTCATTCTTTAGGATTAGATTAATTTCCACATACCTTTTGGTCTATTTTCCCCTGACCTTATATTGCATTTGATTTTTATTGTATCATGATCAAAAAGATGCATTTATTATTTCTGCCTTTCTGCATTTGATTTTGAGATTTTTATGTGTTAATATGTGGTCAATTTTTGTATATGTTCCATGAACCACAGATAAAAAAGTAAATTCCCTACTGTCTCCATTCAATTTTCTCCCAAGATCTATCATACCTACATTTTCTAATAATTTGTTTACCTCCTTAATTCCTTTCTTATTTATTTTGTGGTTGGATTTATCTAATTCTGAGAGAGCAAGGTTGAGATCCCCCACTAGTATAGTTTGGCTGTCTCTTTCTTCTTGCATCTCTCCTCTAGGAATTTCTCCTCTAGAAATTTGGATGCTATACTACTTGGTGCATATATATTAATTATTCATATTGCTACATGATCTATGGTACTTTTTAGTAAAATATAGTTTCCTTCCTTATCTCTTTTGATTAGATCTATCTTTGCTTTTACTTGATCTGAGATTAGAATTGCTACCCGTGCTTTTTTTGTTTACCTGAAGCACAGTAGATTCTGCTCCAGCCTTTTACGTTCACCGGGTATGTTTCTCTGTGCTTTAGATGTGTTTCCTGTCAAGAACATATTGTTGGATTCTGGTTTTTAATGCAGTCTGCTATCCTCTTCCGCTTTATGGGAGAGTTCATCCCATTCACATTCACAGTTAAAATAACTAATTCTGTATTTCTTGCCAGCTTATTTACCCAAGTTATGTTTTTCTCTTTCCTTTCCCCTTTTTGCCTTCCCCCCTCCACAGTATTTTGTTTTTGATGACCACCTCCCCCAAACAGTCCTCCACCCTTTAGAGTCCTTCCCCCTTTTTTACTCCTTTCCCCGATTCTTCTGTTTTCCCTTCTATTAGTCTATCCCTTTCTTTCCCTCCTTTCCCTCCCACTTCCCTATGAGGAAGGACAGGTTTCTCTGTGAAACCAAATGTGTCTGACATACTCTTTTAGAGCCCAATCTGATGAGAGTAAGGTTTACACAATGCTCATCTCCCTCCCTTCTTTTCCTCAATTATATAAGCTTTTCTTTGCCTCTTCATGAGATTTTAACTTATTTTCACCTCCTTTGTTTTAACCTTATTTTATCAGCTTTTCCCTCTTTTTCCCAGTATAACAGCCTTTCCACCTCTACTTTCTTTTTCATATTATCAAAGTAATATCAGATTATACCCCCCCATCTTTAAGTATCCCCATAGTAGAAATATAGTTCTCAAGAGTTCTTTCCTTTGTTTCTTTTTATGCTTCTCTTGAGTTCTGTGTTTGGAGGTCAAATTTTTTGTTCAGATCTGGTCTTTTCATAAAAAATAGGTGAAATTCACCTGTATTGTTAAATGTCCATCTTCTTCCTTGGAGGATAATGCTCATTCTAGCAGGATAGGTTATTCTTGGCTGTCATCCAAGTTCCTTTGCCCTTTGGAATATCTGGTTCCAGGCCCTTCAGTCCTTCAATGTGGAGGCTGACAGATCATGTGTGATTCTAATTATAGATCCTTGGTATTTGAGTTGTTTCTTTCTAGCTGCTAGCAATATCTTTTCCTTGGTGTGATAGTCCTGAAATTTAGCCATGCTATTCCTTGGGGGTTTAATTTTGGGGTCTCTTTAAGGAGCTGATGTGTGAATTCTTTCAGTGGTGATTTTGCCTTATGATTTTAAAACATCAGGGCGGTTTTCTTTCAAGATTTGCTGGAAGTTAGTGATTAGATTCTTTGTTTCATCATGGCTTTCAGGAAGTCCAATAGAGTGGTATCTTCTGTCTTTTTCTCTACCTCTTTTACATGAACACAGGTTCCTTCCTTTTAGCTCCCTCCCCATGGTCTGTATGCAGTAATGCTTTCCCAACCCCTCATTTCTTCTTCTTTTCCTAATGGTCTCTTCCTTTACCTATTATAACTATTCTCCATTGGGTCTTCCTTTGCATGCTCCCGATTCCTTTATTATGAAGGCATATTCTGATAATGGGTCTATACCTTTTGCATAAAAAATGATTCCTTCTTTTATGTGCTTCTAAACTTCATTTACACTTCTGCTTTCCCATTGTTTCTCACTTGACTAACCCCAGGCCAATTCTGTCTTCCTTCTTCCCCTTTAACCATTCATGGACTCTCCCATTTCCTCCTGCCCCTCCTCTTTGTTATAATGGTACCTTTGTCTTTGTATCGACCTCTTTCAGAATTACAGTGATTTGTTCCATTTATCTCCCTCCATGTGCTGTTTGAAGTGGTCCATTCCAAGGCCCCTTAATATAATCACCCTGCATAACGGTTTCTTCCTTCTGACTATAAATATTCTCTGTAGTCTATTACCATTGTTGCTCCCTTTTCCTTTATTTCCATGTTATCTTCTTTTTTTTGATTAAAAGTGGTTCTTTCCTTTAACCTCGGCCCCAAACTCTATGACCAGTTATGCTTTCCAATCCCATTATTTCTCACTTTACTAACCCCTGACCAATGGTGTCTTCCTTTAGCCCCACAACCATTCTCCATGGTCTCTTCCATTTCTTCTTCCCCTCTTCTTTATTATAATTGTGTTTTTTGTGTTTGTATCTACCTCTTTTGGAAGAACACTGGTTTGCTCCATTTGTCTCCCTTCATATCCTGTTAAAAGTGGTCCTTTCCAGTTTCCCCTATTGTAGTCTCCCCAGCTTAATGTTTTCTTCCTTCTGACCTTATAAACATTCTCTATAGTCTATTCCATTGGTTCCTCCTTTCCTTTATTACAATGGTATTTTCTATCATTTTCTTCCATTATTGAATTGAAATTGGTTCTTTCCTTTTACCTCTCCCAAAAACTTAATAGATATGCTTTTCCATTGTTTCTCACTTTACTAACCCCAACCCAAAGGTATCTTCCTTCTCCATTTTTAAATATTCTCCAGCCTCTTTTCCATTTCCTTCTTATGCTCGTCTTTGTTATAATGGTATTTTCTGTCTTTGTATCTACCTCTTTTGAATGAACACTGGTTTGTTCCATTTGTCTCCCCCTCTGTTCTGTTGGAAGTGGTCCTTTCCAACTGCCCCTAATGTCTCTTCCAAGCTTAATGGTATCCTCCTTCTGACCTTATAAACATTCTCTGTAGTCTATTATTTTGTTTCGCCCTTTTTCTGTATTCCAATGGTATCTTCTCTTTTTGTTTTTTTCTCAAATTAAAAGTGGTTCTTTCCTTTTACCCCCCCAAACTATGACCACTTATGCTTTTTCATTATTTCTCACTTTACTATCCCCTAACCAATGGTATCTTCCTTCACCCCCATAACCATTCTCCATGGTCTCTTCCATTTCTTCTTGTTGTTTTCTTGGTTATAGTGGTATTTTCTGTTTGTATCTACCACTTTTTGAAGAACAGTGGTTTGTTCAGTTTTTATCCCCCATGTTGTGTTTGAAGTGGTCCTTTACAACTACCCCTAGTGCCTTCTCCCCAGCTTAATGTCTTCCTTCTGACCTTTTAAGCCTTTAGTGTAGTCGACTACCTTTCTTTCTGTCTTTTCCTTGATTCCAGTGGTATCTTCTGTCTTTTTTCTTTGATTATTGAATTAAAATTGTTTCTTTCCTTTTATCACCCCCCAAACACTTACCATATATGCTTTTTTTCCATTGTTTTTCACTTTACTATCCCCTACCCAATGATGTCTTACTTCACCCCCATAGCCATTCTCCATGGTCTCTTCCATTTCTTCTTCCCCTCTTTGTTATTATAATGGTATCTACTGTGTTTGTATCTACCTCTTTTGGAAGAAGTGTTTTCTTTTATTTGTCTCTCCCCATGTTCTGTTATCCTTTCCAGCTGCCTTCAATGTCTTTTCCCCAGCTTAATGATACCTCCCTTTGATTTTATGCACGTTCTCTCTATTCTATTCCCTATGTTTCTCCCTTTTCCTTTATTCCAGTGGTATCTTCTATCTTTCTTTCTTGTATTATTGATTTAAAATTGGTTATTTTCCTTTTATCTACCCCATAAACACTTGCCAATTAAGCTTTCCCATTGTTTCTCATTTTATTAACCCCTAACCAATGGTATCTTCCTTCTCCCTCTTTAAACATTCTACATGGTCTCTTCCATTTGCTTCTTCCCCTCTTCTTTGTTATAATGGTACCTTCTGTCTTTGTATCTACCTCTTTTCAAAGAACAGTGGTTTGTTCAATTTATCTCCCCCCATATGCTGTTTGAAGTGGTCCTTTCCAATGTTCTTTAATATATTTCCCCCTGCATAATGGTATCTTCCTTCTGACTCTGTAAACATTCACTGTAGTCTACATTTGTTTCTCATTTTCCTTAATTCCAATGGTATCTTCTCTCTTTTTTTCTTCCATTACTGTATTAAAATTGGATCTTTACTTTATCTCTCCCCAAACTCTTAGCAGACATGCTTTCTCATTGTTTCTCATGTTACTAACCCCTGATCAATGGTATCTTGTTTCCCCCCTTTATCCATTCTCCATGGTCTCTACCATTTCTTCTTCCCCTCTTCTTTATTATAATAGTATCTTCTTTGTTTGTATCTACCTCTTTTGGAAGAACAGTGGTTTGCTCCATTTTTCTCCCCCCATGTGCTGTTTGAATTCGTCCTTTTCAACCTCCCTTAATATAATGAACCCTGCATAATGTTTTTTTTCCTTCTGACTTTATAAATATTCTCTGTAGCCTATTACCTTTGTTTCTCCCTTTTCCTTTATTTTCAATGGTATCTTCTCTTTTTGTTTCTTCCACGAATTAAAAGTGGTTCTTTCTTTTTAACCTCCCCACAAACTCTATGACCAGTTATGCTTTCCCGTTATTTCTCACTTTACTAACCCCTACCCAATGGTATCTTCCTTCACCTCCATAATAATTCTCCATGGTCTCTTCCATTTCATTCTTCCCGTCCTCTTTGTTATAATGGTATCTTATGTATTTTATCTGCCTCTTTTGGAAGAACAGTGGTTTGTTCCATGTGTCTCTTCCCCCCCTCCCCCGTTCTGTTTGAAACGGTCCTTTCCAACTGCCTTTAATGTCTTCTCCCCAGCTTAATGATATCTTCCTGTTGATTTTATACACATTCTTTACACTCTATTCCCTTTGTTTATTGCTTTTCCTTTATTCCAATGGTATCTTCTTTCTTTGTTTCTTCCATGATTTAATTAAAATTGATTCTTTCCTTTTATCTCCCCCATAAACATTTACCAATTGAAATTTTCCGTTGTTTCTCATTTTACTAACCCCTTACCAATGGTATCTTCTTTTTCCCTCTTTAGCCATTCTATGTGGTCTCTTCCATTTCCTTCTTCCTGTCCTCTTTCTTATAATGGTGGTTCAAATTATAATTTTTGAACCACATAACCATTCTGCATGGTCTCTTCCATTTCTTCTTCCCCTTTTCATTATAATGGTATCTTCAGTGTTTGTATCTACTTCTTTTGGAGGAACAGTAGTTTGTTCGATTTGTCTCCCCCCATATTCTGTTTGAAGTGATCCTTTCCAACGGCCCTTAATATGATCACCCCTGCATAATGGCTTCTTCCTTCTCACTTTATAAATAGTCTGTGTAGTCTATTACCTTTCTATCTCCCTATTTCAATGGTATATTCTCTTTTTGCTTTTTTCACGTAAAAGTGGTTCTTTCCTTTTACCTCCCTAGAACCTCTATTACCAGTTATGTTTCCCATTATTTCTCACTTTACTAACTCCTACCCAATGGTACGTTGCTTTACCCCCACAACCATTCTCCATGGTCTCTTCCATTTCTTCTTCCCCTCGTCTTTATTATAATGGTATCTTCTGCATTTGTATCTACCTCTTTTGGAAGAACAGTGGTTTATTCCATTTGGCTCCCCCCATGTTCTGTTTGAAATGGTCCTTTCCAATTGCCCCTAATGATTTCTCCCCATCTTAATGGTATCTTCCTTATGACCTTATAACAATTCTCTGTAGTCTATTCCCTTTGTTTCTCCCTTTTCCTTTATTCCAGTGGTATCTTCTATCTTTGTTTCTTTCATTATTCAATTTAAAATTGGTTCTTTCCATTTATCTCCTCCATAATTTCTTACCAATTAAGCTTTCCCATTGTTTCTCACTTTGCTAACCCCTGACCAATGGCATTTTCCTTCACCCCCATAACCATTCTCCATGGTCTTTTCCATTTCCTTCTTCCCCTCCTCTTTGTTATAATGATATTTTCTGCCTTTGTAGCTACCTCTTTTAGAAGAACAGTTGTTTGTTCCAAATATCTCCCCTTCTGTTCTATTTGAAGTGGTCCTTTCCAATTGCCCCTTATGTCTTCTCCCCAGCTTAATGGTTTTTCCTTCTGACTTTATGAACATTCTCTGCAGTCTATTACCTTTGTTTCTCCCTTTTCCTTTATTGGAATGGTATCTTCTCTTTTTTTCCCCATGAACTAAAAGTGGTTCTTTCTTTTTAACCTCCCCACAACCACTACGACCAATTATGCTTTCCCATTATTTCTCACTTTTCTAACCCCTACCTAATGGTATCTGCCTTCACCTCCGTAATAATTCTCCATGGTGTGTTCCATTTCCTTTTTCCCCTCCTCTTTGTTATAATGGTATCTTATGTCTTTTTATCTAACTCTTTTGGAAGAACAGTGATTTGTTCCATTTGTCTCCCCCCATGTTCTGTTGGAAGTGCTCCTATCCAACTGCTTCTAATGTCTTCTCCCCAGCTTAATGAGATCTTTCTTTTGACTTTGTACACAGTCTCTGTAGTCTATTACCTTTGTTTCTCCTTTTTCCTTTATTCCAATGCTATCTTATCTTTTGGTTCTTTTTCCTCAAATTTAAAGTGATTTTTGTCATTTATCTTCCCCAATTGCCATGTCCAGTTATGCTTTCCAATTGTTTCTCACTTTAGTACCCCTTTCTTAATGAAATCTTCCTTCTGTCCCTATAACCATTTTCCATGGGCTCTTCTTTTTCGTTCTCACTCTCCATTCTCCTACTGGTATCTTCTGGTTTTTTCCTTACCTCTTTAACATGAACTGAGGTTCTTTCCTTTAACCTCCCCCCATGTTCTGTTTGCAATGCTGACTTGCCAACCCTTAATTTCTTCTGCTCTCCATAATTGTATCTTACTTCCTTCCCATAACTCATCTCCATAATCTCTTCCTCTTCATTTCCCCCTTACTTTGTTATAAAGATATCTTGTGTCTATGTCTACTCCTTTTACATGAAAAATAATTCTTTACTTTCATGTCCTTTAAAGTCCATATACACTTCTGCTTTCCCACTGTTTTTCATATTACTAACCTCTGACCAATAGGATCTTCCTTCCCCCTCTGACCAATGGTATCTTCCTTCACCCCCATAACCATTCTCCATGGTCTCTTCCATTTCTTCTTCCCCTCTCCTTTATTATAATGGTAAATTCTGTGTTTGTATCTACCTGTTTTGGAAAAACACTGGTTTGTTTCAATTGTCTCTCCACATGTTCTCTGAAGTCCTTTCCAACATCCCTTAATATAATCATCCCTGCATAATGGTTTCTTCCTTTTTACCTTATGAACATTCTCTATAGTCTATTCCCTTGCTTTCTCTCTTTTCCTTTATTCCAATGGTATCTTCTTTCTTTGTTTCTTCCATTATTGAATCAAAATTGGTTCTTTCCTTTTATCTCCCCCTTAAACATTTACCAGTTAAGCTTTCCCATTGTTTCTCACTTTATTAACCCCTGAACAATGGCATCTTCCACCACTCCCAAAATCATTCTCCATGGTCTCTTCCATTTTTTCTTCCCCTCTTCTTTATTATAATGGTATCTTCTGTGTTTTTATCTACCTCTTTTGGAAGAACAGTGGTTTGTTCTATTTGTCTCCACCCATGTTCTGTTAGAAGTGGTCCTTTCCAACTGCCCCTAATGTCTTCTCCCCAGCTTAATGGTATCTTCCTTCTCACCTTATAAACATTCTGTGTAGTCTATTACCTTTGTTTCTCCCATTTCCTTCATTCCAATAATATCTTCTACACCCTGGCACCCCTTTGACTACCTGCCGTGTTCAGGAACCCCTCGGTACTTTTTGGCCTCTCTGCCTTGTTCTGGAACCCCCGGCAACTGGTGGGCTCCCTAATTGGTTCCTACTGGCATCTCTTGGGCTCTCAGCCTTTTGTAGTAACCCCCTGGCACCTCTTGGACCTTCTGCCTTGTATAGGAACCCCTGGTACCCTTTTACTGCTTGACTTTTCCAGGAACCCCCTGGCACCTCTTGAACTACCTGCCTTGTTCACGAATGTACTGGCACCTACAGAAACCTCCTGGTATCTCTTGAACAGCCTACCTAGTTCAGGAAAGCATTGGCATCTCTTGAACCCCCTACCTTGTTCAGGAACCCCCTGGCACTTCTTGGCCCCTCTCCGTAGCATAGGAACTTCATGGCACCTTTTGGACCCCCTCTCTTGTTCCAGACCCCTCTGGTACCTCTTGGTTCCTGTACCTTTTCTTAAACACACTGGCCTTTCTAGGACCCTCTGACTTTTTGGGAACCCCCTGAAACTCCTTGGCTACCCTGCCTTGTTCAAGAACTCTCTGCCAGCACTTAAGCTCCCTGCTTTGTTCAGGATCAGGCTGGCATCTCTTGGGCCTTCTGCCTAGTATAGGATACCCCTGGTACTTCCTTGGACCTCTTGCGGTTTTTTTAGATCTTTGTGGCTCTTCTTGCACTCTCTGCCCTATTCAAGAACACCCTGGATCTTCTAGGACGCCCTCATCTTTTGAAGAACTCTGTGGGACCCCTTGCGTCTCCTGCCTGCCCCTCAACATATTTGTAGGAGTTTAGTAAATGTTTATAAAATTGAACAGACTCGACCGACTTCCTTTCTCATTTCCACTTTGAAGATGATCCAAATTGAGTTAATTTTTCAGTTCTAGGATTTCATTGACCTTCCCCTCATCTCATTTTATCTCTAGGTGATGGCCAGAATAGAAGGCACTGTTTTAAGCTGAGGCTTATCAGAGAAGAAGGGAATGCCGTGAACATTTCACCAAATTAATATCCAGCTCTTTTTGATATTTTCCTTTGTATCTGGTGGCCTTAAACAAACAAAAAAAGAAACCCTCCGGTACCACATTGGTAGGAAAGTGTAACATTATTCATTTGCAATTAGGAACATGGAGTGTTTTGCTGTGCTTGGGCCACAGCCCTGCTCATTTTGCAAGCATTTATTCACTGATGTTTTGCTTTATGGCCCTGATTTTGGCATGTCTCCATGTGTCAGACTTGCCCCGTTCCACATGCCGGGTTTAGCACTCTCACACTGGAAATGCTCAGCAGCTTGTCCCTATAGCTAGTTGGACCCCAACAGAGAGTGAAAGCAGAGACAAGCTCAAACCCCTTGGAAGTTTCAGCACACTTTACTTTGGGGGAAACAGACTTTCAAAGCTTGCTCTGCCTTCTATTTTTCCATATCATCCATAGCCCACCCAGAGTAAGCAACTTCCTGCCAAATAGAGCTCCCCTTCATGTGAATGTTGGAAGCTGTCTTCTGGATAGCCTATTTCCAAACCAGGTTCAAATTGGAAAGAAAAAATATCATAAAAAGGGAAAAGAGGCACTCTGCTTTCTTCTCTGTATTTCCCTCAGGTCTTCACAGTGTTCTCTTCACTTGATTTTTCCATTTTTTCAATCACACTATTCTATTCCCTTTGTCACTTTGCCCCAGTTTCCACTATTTCCTTCCATTTGTTTCAGCTTTTTCTCTCCTCGCTAATGATATCTTCCCCTTCTTCTATTCCTATGCTCCATGGTTTCTTCCTTTAATTTCTCCCCTCTCCCCCTTTTTTGCAGTGGTCCTTTCCCAGTTACTTTCTACCTCTTCTTTCTAACCAATGGCCATTTCTTACAGAACAATAATATTCCATAACATTCATGTACCATAATTGATTCAGCCACTCTCCAATTGATGGGCATCCATTCAGTTTCCAGTTTCTAGCCACTACAAAAAGGGCTGCCACAAACTTTCTTGCACATGTGGGTCCCTTTCCTTCCTTTAAGATCTCTTTGGGATATAAGCCCAATAGAAATACTGCTGGGTCAAAGGGTATGTACTGTTCCATAACCCTTTGGGCTTAGTTCCAAATTGCTCTCCAGAATGGCTCAATCCGACTTTCTGTGTGTTAAAACAAGCTGCCTCCAGTTCATCCCCTTTACCCTCGAGTGTGCCCCCCCCCACTGGGCACTTTAGCTCCCTCCTCTGTGCCCTCCACAGCAGACTCTTCCCTCCCTCCCTGTCCAATTACCAAATAAATTTTCCCCCTCTCTCTTTAATTCTCTCTATATGACCTCCCTTTGCAAACTGGCCTAACCCAAGTCCTCTGCCTTCCATCTTCCCCCTCTCATCTCCTGTTGTCCATCCCCTCTTTGTCTTTTTCCCTTTATCTCTTCCTTTCTGTCTGTCTGTCTGGCTTTCTCTTTGTAGTGGAATTCTCCTTCTGATTGTATTTTTCTCCTCTCACCACAATCCCTAGGCTTTCCTCTTTTTTCTCATTCAACCATAGGATTTTAAAGGGAGAGGGGAAGTAAAAAGCCTTTGAGTTCAAGACCATTTTATAAGAAGAGAAGAAATAAAGATTTAAAACAGGTGCTAAGTGCCTTCATCAGGGTCACACAGCTCTAAGTTTGTGAAGCAGCCTTCCCCTTCAGCCTGTCTTGATGTTGAGATTTAGAAGGAAACCCCAAAAGGTTGGGGTCAAAGACCAGTGTTGTGTGAGGTATCTCCAAAGAATTTGCAAGCTTGAACTCATATCCAAGTTCAGAGGCAAAGTTTGTTGTAATTGTAATGCCAATTTAAGTTGGCTAAGTTCCAAAAGAATTTAGCAAAGAACCAGGAGCAAGGAGACAAACGTATTTAGTTCTTCATGTTGCTGAAATGCTAATTTTGGGAACCAGAGGTAGAACTGACGAGTGGTCTCAGAAATGTGGTTATCACTGACCAGCATATTATCTATTTGACAGTCAACAGTGTTTGTGGGACTAGCCTAAGGCCAGAGGACTTTAGAATCAGACAGATTGTTAGAACAAAAAAACCCTAAGCTCGGGGGAACTCCACACTGCTGTTTCCTAGAAGCTGTGCTCCATCACTGATACCAATCCCATGGCTCTATCCAGCCTGAGCCCTCCCTGCTCCTTTGGTCCCCACTCTCTCCTCCTTGGTCTCATCCTTCATTTCTCCCTTTCCTCCCTCCACTTGGGCACTTCCATCACCAGCCTGGGAGGGTCAGGCTTGGATTAGAAATTCCCATCCCTTTCCCTGACAGTCCGATCCACTCTGAGCTCTTGCTGCCTCCTGAGCATTCTCTGCCCCTGTTGCTTTATCCCTCCTTGCAAGTGGTTTCTTCCTTTACTCTATAGCCCTTGGCTGTCCTCCCACAGACACACTGCTTTCTTTGTATTTCCCCCAGGTATTCACAATGTTCTCTTCACTTGCTTTTTCTTTTTTTGAGGTACCATTTTGCTTTTTTCTATTACTCTGCCTACATCCCTTCTGGTGACTTTCCTTCGTCTCTCATCTCACCCCTAGCACCATCTCCCTAATGTTCCCTAATCTTCCTTGTCCTCCCATAATCATCCTTCATGGTCTCTTCTCTTTGTCTCTTCCCTCTCCTTTTTTTCTAGTAGTTCCTTCTGTCTTTCTCCCTCTTCTGCCTAAAAACTAGTGCTTTCCTTTTGTTTCTCCCCACATCAGCCTCTCTCATGGTCTCTTCCTTCCCTAGACCCCACCACTACCATTTCCTATAGTATCTTCCTTTTTCTTCTTCACTCCCCTTTTTATAATAGTCCCTTCTTCCTCTCACTTCCCTGTAATCAGTGGTCCCTTTTGTTAGACTGTCTCCTCCCTCTCCATCACAGTTAATTCTTTTCATTTTCTCACTCCCTTTATATGCTATCACTCTTTCCACCCAGGCCCCTGTGCTCTCTTCTTTTTGTCTCATCCCCTTTCCCAAGTGTCTCTTGACCCTTTTCCCCTCTTTAATACCCAATAGTTATATTTCTTCATCCCCCTCCCTCTAGCCCTATCAGTCCCTTCCCATATTCTCTTTCCTTCTCCCTTTTTCAGTACTATCTTCCTGCTCCCTTCCCTTATTCCTATATTATGTTCTTTCCCCTCCCTTTGTTTCCCAGTGATTTATTCTTTCTGCCTCTTTTCTCTTCCTAGTGGTCCTTCTCTTTTATTATCCCTCTCTCACTCTCTCTCCCTATTCCTCCTCTGCTGCTTGTGGTAGCATACTCTCTCTGTCTCTGTTTCTCTCTGTCTCCTTTTTTATCTTCTTCTTACTGAGCTATCCCTTCTGCTTATTTCCAGCAGCTTTCCCCAGGTCCCTTCCTATCCTTTTCTGATATAGTCTTTTCTATTTGTTTCTTCATCTCCTTTCTCCTAGGCCCAGCCCAACTGATTCCCTGAGTTCCACTGTCTTCCTTAACCTACTGCCCAAAATCCTATTCTTTATTTATTCAGGTTTCTACTCATGACTTTCCTTTGTTTCTGTCCCCCATGTTTAATGAATTCTCACCTTTATCTTTCTGTAACTCTCATCCCATCATAGTTACTTCTTTCTTCTACTTTTCTTCTCATCCAAAGTAGCCCCTTCCCTTTGTCTCCTTCTCCTTCTTCCCCCTTTCCACAGTGATTCTTTTTCTCTTCCCACTCCCACCACAGCCAAGTCCCGTGCTTACACTATGTTCCTATATCTCAGGGAAGTCTTTCTGTTTTTCCCCAAGGGCCTAATATACTTCTCCCTTACTCTTGCCCTTCCTTTCCCCACTGGTATCTTTCTTTTACCTCTTACCAATGGGCTTTTCCCCTGTGTCTCCTTCCATTACTCACAAGATCATATAATTATAACTGGAAGGTAATTACTGGTGATGAATACAACTACTCATATCAGGTTTGGAAACTGAGGCTCAGATTAAGTGATTGCCCAAACTTCCAAAGAAAGTGTCTTGAGTCTAGAGTTGAACTTGTGCTGATCTAAATTCAAATACAAAGATTTGTCTGTTCTGGCTTTTCCAGTATAGCTCATCCCCAGTTGGCTTTTCCCTATGTCTTTCCCCATGTCATCTCTCTTGTCTATACCTCTGTCTTTCACCTTTCTCCACAATGGCCTCACTTCATTCTTTCCCTCCTTTTCTATTATAGAAGAAGACTATTCATCCTTTCTCTATCTCTCTGTCTCTGCCTCACTTCTCCCTCTCTTTCTGACCTCTTCTCTCTTTTTCTACCCTTTGGTTTCTCTCTCTTCACTAGTATCCCCACCCTTTGACTTTCTCTATTGACTCTTCACTCACTAGTTGACTCTTTCTCAGGCCTCCCACAAAGTTCTTGACTGTATTTCCCTCTCTCTCCTTCCATCCCATTACCAAGTGGGATGATTCTTCTTTCTCCTTCAGTCCCAGAAGCTCAGCCATGATCATGGATGAATCCTCAGAGGTTCTGGAGTCCAGTTTTTAGCATTTTAAAGAGCAAGTGAGATGATGAAGTCCTCACAGGGTTAAGGAGATGTTTATGCTAGGAAAGTATCTCTCATTCCAAAAGGCCCAAAATATCCTGTATCTTGCCTTGTAAATCAAATTGTTTTTGACAGCTAAAGTACATCCTGACCATGAAACTATACTTTCTCTGGCCAAAACCAAAAAGTTATCAAAACCTCCAGACTAGAAGGGAAGGGGGTTGTCACCTCACCATCTGGTGAGACATGTTATGAAAAACATTATTTTCTTTGCTTTTGTGCTGGGATAGATTTCCGAGAACAGATTATATCTCCTGAGACCCAACAGATGGGTTAAAGGGGAAGAAGGGAGGGGGTAGTTTGCAATTAGGTCTATATAATTGGCATTGCTGAACACACAAGTGCACTTCTGTGTTAACACTAACATTGGTGTTCAAAGAGTGTTTTTTCTCCAAAAAGCTAATAAACTTTCCTTTTTTACTACACTTATCCTGAGGCTTAGGAATTATTGGTAAGAGTCTTTGGGTCCCACACAGAGAAGAAGCAGCTGGATCTGAAAGGGTAGAAGTGATCTGCATGGAGTTATATAGTTTTGAGGGCAGTATTTGGACTCAGGTCATCCAGGCTCCAAGGACACTGTGCAGTGGACAGAGTGCTGGGCCTAAGTTCAGTAAGACCTGATTTCAAATCCAGCCTTAGACATTTACCAGCTGTGTGACTCTGAGCAGATAAGAACCTCTGTGTGCCTCAGTTTTCTAAAGAGCAAAATGATTATATTGCTCAAAACTACTTCAGAGGGCTGATGTAGGGATCAAATGTGATCATTTTTGTAAAGAAATTAGCACAGGGTCTGACACATGGTAACTATTAATCAAATGATTCTTTCCTTCTTTCCCCTCCCCCAGTTCCTTCTTCTTTTTGGATCTCTACCTCTATTCTTCTCCCTTATGGTTGAAAACCTCTGTCTACAAACCTGTAGTGGCACTTTCCCTCTTTATCTCATCTACATTGTCAGTGATCCCTTCCCGACTCTCCCTCTGCGGCTCTTTCTTCCTCTTTATCCATTCCTTGTGAATCTCTCCCCTCCTAGGAGGTCTGCTAACTCTTTCTCTTACTCTTCCTAATTCATTTCCCTGAGGATTTTCCTTGCCTTTTCCATTATTTCTTGGACTTGAAAGGGACTTTAGAGGCCCATCAAATGCAACCATCTAGCATCGTATAGGGGGGAAACAGAGACTGAGAGACCTTCAATGACTAGCTGAGGCTAATTCAGCTTGGAAATGACTAAGGCTGGATTTAAACTGCATCACAGTACATCATTCTCTGCATCATTAATAGCCAGTTGCCTCCCCCCAGCCCTTCCCCAGATGTTCCTTCCTCTTTGATGTCCCTCTAACCCCTTCTTGCCGTCCTGGACCTTTGTCTCTCACATTCTAGTCCAGTGGTCTCTTCTCTCTCTAGTGCCCTATTACCAAGGATTTTTCTCTTTCTCCGTCTCTGTGTACATATGTGTGTGTCTGTCTACTGGACTAGCCTCTACTTTATCTCCCCACATGCTGACTTGGCCCCTTCCTTTGAGTCTCCCATTGTACTCTCTTCCCTGTATTTCTCTTCCTTATTGAGAAGCTGTTTCCTTTAATCTCAACCTATCTACCTCTACCCTGTAGCAAGTAGTCTTTTCCTTCTTTCTTGTTAAAGCATAGATTCTTAGAGAGCTGGAAGTTGACTGAGCTGCCAATCAAGTCCAAGAGTTTGTTTGTCCCCACCAGTCCCATGGACTCTTCCTGTTGTTGAATTCCCTCACCATCTCTCCTCAATTGTCTTTTCCCTCTTTCTCTCTACCTCTATCCAGAATGGTCCCTTCACTTTTTCTTCCTCTCTCCCATTTCCAATGGATTAGTCCCCACTCTATCTGCCCACCTTCTCACTTGTCCCCTTCCTTTGACTCTCCTTTTGCTCTGTTCATGGTATATTCCCTTTCCTCCATTTCTTTCTTCCTCAGAAGCCTTTTCCCTTCATTACAATCTCTCTGCTTCTACCCCTATATTAAACTGTGTCCTCCTTCTCTATTGAAAAAGCATTACTCTTTGCAAATGATATGTGGGTATATGTAGAGAACCCCTGGAGACTCAATTAAAACTACTAGAAACAATTCACAACTTAAGCACAGTTGCAGGATACAAAATAAATGTACATAAATCATCAGCATTTTTATATATTACCTAAAAAGTCCAGTAGCAAGAGATGCAAAGAGAAATTCCATTCAAAATAACTATAACTAATATAAAATATTTGGGAGCCTACCTGCCAAGACAAAGTCACGAATTATATGAACACAATTACAAAACACTTTCTGCACAAATAAAGTCAGATGTAATCAATTGGAAAAATATCAAGTGCTCATGGCCAGGCTGAGCTAATAACAATAACAATACTCCCTAAATTAATATATTTATTCAGTGCCAAACCAAACGCCCAAGAAATTATTTTACAGAATTAGAAAAAATAATAAAGTTCATCTGGAAGAATTAATGAATCAAGGGAATTAATGAAAAAAAAGCAAATGAAAGTGGTTTAACTATACCACTCCTAAAACTATGTTATAAAGCAGGAGTCATTAAAAACATTTGGTACTGGCTAAGAAACAGAGGAGTTGATCAGTGGAATAGATTAGGTTCACAGGACAAAATAGTCAGTGACTATAGTAACCTGTAGTTTGACAAACCCAAAAACCCCAGCTTTTGTGATAAGAACTCACTATTTGACAAAAACTGCTGGGAAAATAGGAAATTAGCATGGTGGAAATTATGCATTGA
This sequence comes from Myrmecobius fasciatus, assembly GCA_023553655.1. NCBI lineage: Eukaryota > Metazoa > Chordata > Mammalia > Dasyuromorphia > Myrmecobiidae > Myrmecobius > Myrmecobius fasciatus. The sequence continues at coordinate 18,759 of JAJPUD010014979.1, forward strand.
CCCAGACCTAACACCCTATGCCAAGATAAAATCAAAATTGGTTCATGATTTAGACATAGACAGTGCTATTATAAACAAATTAGAACAAAACTCTTCAGATCTGTGGAGAAGGAAGGAATTTGTGGCCAAGAAGAGTTGGAGTACATTATTGAATACAAAATGGGTAATTTTGATTATATTAAGTTAAAATTTTTTATACAAACAAAAATAATGCAGAGAGGATTGGAATAAACTGGGGGAAATTTTTACAAAGTTTCTGACAAAGGCCTCATTTCTAAAATATAGAACGAATTGACTCAAAATTTATAAAAATTCAAGCCACTCTCCAATTGATAAATGATCAAAGGATATGAGCAGACAATTTTCAGATAAAGAAATTGAAACCATTCTAGTCATATGAAAAGGTGCTCTAAATCACTATTGTTTAGAGAAATGAAAATTAAGACAACTCTGAGGTACCTCTACACACCTGTCAGATTGGCTAAGAAGAGAGTAAAAGAAAATAATGAATGTTTGAGGGGATTGTGGGAAAACTAGAACATTAATACATTGTTGGTGGAGCTGTGAACGGACCCAGCCATTCTGGATAGCAATTTGGAACTATGTTCAAAGAGTTATCAAACTCTGCATACTCTTTGACCCAGCAGTGTTTCTATTTTGCCTATATCTCAAAGAGATTTTAAAGAAGGGAAAGGGACCCACATGCACAAGAATGTTTGTGGCAGCCCTTTTTGTAGTGGCAAGAAACTGTAAACTGAATGGATGCCCATCAATTGGAGTGTGGCTGAATAAATTATGGTATATGAATGTTGTGGAATATTATTGTTCAGTAAGAAACGACCAGCAGGATGATTTCAGAGAGGCCTGGGGAGACTTACATGAACTGATGCTGAGTGAAATGAGCAGAACCAGTAGATCATTATACACGGCAGCAACAATACTATATGATGATCAGTTCTGATTGGCATGGCTGTTTTCAACAATGAGATGATTGAGGCTAGTTCCAATAATCTTGTAATGAAGAGAGCAATCTACACCCAGAGAGGACTGTAGGAACTGAGTGTGGTTCACAACATTGCATTTGCACTCTTTTTTTGTTGGGGCTTGCTTGCATTTTTTTCATTTTTTTTTCCTTTTTGATCTCATTTTTCTTGTGCAGCATGATAAATAATTGTGGAAATATATATAGAAGAATCATGTTTAACATTTTGGATCACTTGACATCTAGGGGATGAGGTAAGGGGAAAGGAGGGAAAATTTTGGAAGACAAGGTTTTGCAAGGGTGAATATTGAAAATTATCCATGCATATGTTTTGAAAATAAAAGGTTTTAATTTAAAAAAAAATAAGTGTTGAATCATAAACAGCTGGAATGGACCTGAGAGGCCATCATGTACAAAGATCTCTTTTTAAATAAAAGGAAACTGAGCTAGAAAGTTTATGTGATATGCCAATTGCCACAAAGCCATTAATTTACAATAGAAAGTTGAATCCACATCATTTTTTGCCTTTATTTACTATTCTCTGATTGGCAAATTTACTTTTTATTTCTCTCGCCATCCATACCTTATGGGCCTTTCAGTGGTTCTCTTCCCCACTCTCTTTGCTGTCCATCCATTCCCGTGGGACTTGCCCTTCTCTCTTCCTCAATGTTTAATTGAGAATTAGAAGTAATTTCTTCTTTCTCCTTCAATCCCAGAATCACAGATATGGTCTTGGACATGTTCTCGGAGGTTCCTAAGGACACTCTCATCATTTTAGACAAAAGGAAACTGAAACAGAGGGTAGAAGTCATCTGCACAGAGTTAGAGAGTTTGGTAAGTAGGATTTGAACTTAAGTCATCTAGGCCTCAGCTCTCCCATTGTTAAGAGTCTTTTCTCTTTGGTCTCCATGTCTCTGTCTCTCGCTGTCTCTCTGTCTCTCTCACATACACACACACACACACACACACACACACACTCATTATCCTCTTCTCTATCTCCTCATGTTCTCATTTGGTCCCTACTTTTGTTTTTTTCTTCTATCCATAGGGTCCCCTTCCCTGCATTTCTATCCTTATCTCAGAAGCCTTTTGCCTCAATTGCCATCTCTCTGTCTTTATTCCAATGCCTTTAGTTCTTTTTCTCTCTAAGTGAAGTATAGATTTTTTTAAAAGCTGGAAAGGGTCTAAGAGCCAATCAAGTCCCAAAATCTCTTCTGAAAGAAGAGCAAACTGAGTCTTAAAATTAAAGTGATGTGCTAAGGGTCACAAAGCCAGCAGGTTGGCAAGAGTAGCTTCATATTATTTAGACTCTCCTTATGATATTCTGGTAGGAGACATGCTGTGCCTTTTTGCAACCATCAATGCTAAGTGGCACCTTCCCTGGGTCTCTCCACTTCCTCTCTTAACCATAATTTATTCCTATAGGGCTTACCCTGCTCTCTTCTCCTCGGATAGCATCATCTAAGAGGAAGGGACCCTTTGGGACCAGATCCAACTCCATCTCTGTGTTATTTTTAGAGGAGGAAAATAAAGCTGAGAAAAGTCTGACCAGCTGGTAATTCTCAAAAGGAAGTTGCTAACTAAGGGTTATTTGACTCCAAGTACAACATTCTGTATGGCCAATAAGTTGCCTCCATCCCTTCACCCTTAGATGTGCCTCCACTGGGTCCTTTAACTCTCTCCTCTTTGCCTCTCCCCATCCTTCCCAGTGCCATCTTCCTTTTCTCTGTGTCAAATTACCAAATAGTCTTTTCTCTCTCTCTTTGCTCTCTCTGTGGGCCATTCCCCCAAACTTTCCCATCTTAAATGCTCTGCCTTCCTTCTTCCACCTGCAAACCCCTGTTGTCCATCCCCTTTCATTCTCCACCTCTCCTTTGTACACAGTGGGGCCAGTCCTGCCCCTTCTCCACTTAGCAACTTTGCAAATATTTCTGCTACCACACAAAGGCCATTTAGCCTTTTCCTTCTCTTTCTGTCACCTACAGATCAAAACTGGAGAACTTCTGATAGGGAATTGAGAATAATTTTGAAAAACCCGAGGCTTAGTCAGTTAAAGTGACCCTGCTCCTGAACAGGGAACAAGTAGGTTTCTTCCCAGCACCACAATTCAGGTCCCTCTGACTGCAAGTGCCATGCTTTACCCTGTAGGAGAATCAGCTGCCTCACCCATCACCATCACTGTCTGAATTCTCTGTGGTTCCTTCCCTATGTCTCTGTCTCTCTCCATCTGTCTGTCTTTATCTTTCCCTCTGTCTCTTTAATGGAGTTTTCCTACTAACTGTATGACTCTCCATTCCTAGGGGCTTTCCTCTTCCTCTCATAAAATCACAAAATTTTAGAGCTGGAAAGGACCTTAAAGGTTTCGGAGTTGACCATCATTTTAGAACAAAAACTGAGGTTTAAAACAGGAGCAGTGTCTTACCCAGGGTTTCCCACCCTTAAGTTAGTGAGATAGCCTTCCACTTCAGGCCATCTTGACCTTAAGTACATGACTCTGACCAGAATTACCCGTCTGTCTCTTTGGCCCCATACTCCACCATAATGGCCCTTTCCTCCCTCCACTTGGGCACTTCCATCACCAGCCTGGGAGGGTCAGGCTTGGATTACAAATTCCCATCCCTTTCCCTGACAGTCCAATCCACTCTGAGCCCTTGCTGCCTCCTGAGCATCCTCTTTCCCTGCTGCTTTATCCCTCCTGTTCTTCTCTCCTGTCTCATTGGACAGTCTGCACAGGGCCCCGGCCTGTCCGGAGCACTCCCCCTTAGCAAGTGGTTTCTCCCTTTCCTCTTTGGCCCTTGGATTTCCTCCCACAGACACATTCTGCTTTCTTCTCTGTATTTCCCCCCAGGTCTTCACAATGTTCCCTTCACTCACTTTTTCCTTTTCTTTATCCCAGATACCTCTCTTCTCTTCCATTTATCAATTTGGCCCCCTCTCCAGTGCTTCCTTCTAATTGTTTTGCAGCTTTTTTTTCCCATCCCTAGTGGTACATTCCATATCCCTCCATCCCCAACCTCTTTGGTCTCTTCCCTTTGAATTTCCCCTCTCCTCTTTTTCCATTGGTCCTTTCTCTCTATTCCTTCCTCCTTACCAGTGATGCTTTTCCTTTTTCTCCCCATTTCCCATGGTATCTTTCCCTTTTTCTCACTTTTTTTCTCCCCACCATAATGATATTTTCCTTCTCTTTTCCCCTCAACACCATTTCCTATAGTCTCCTTCTTTTGTCTGCCTCTTCCCTCGTTTTTCATTAGTCTTTTCCTTCTTTCTATTCCCATAATCAGTGATCTACTCCATTAGACTGTCTCCTTCCTTCTCATTATTGTTCATCCTTTCCATTTTCTCTCTCCTTTTTGCTCTTGTCAGTGTTATCTTCCTTCCCTTTATCCCTTATTCTCCCTTCCTTTCATCTCAATCCCCCTTTTTCTTTCCCAAGGTTCTCTTACCCTTTTTCTCTCTTTAATATTCTGAGGTTATTTCTCTTTCTCCTTGCTCTTTTTAACATTAACTCCCACACCCAATCTGTCTGATTCTGACCACTCCTTAGTCATATAGCTTCTGGCCTCAAGATAGTCCTACAAATCAAACTCCTGAGACAGTAGTGAATAGACCACTCCTCCCTCCATTGCTGACTGATAATCTAGTCAGTAATAATGTGGTCAATGACAACCAAAGTCCTTCCTACCTATGAGCCATAGCATTAGCATATCAATGATAAAAGCTGGATAACTGTCTCTCCTTGCTTCTGTTTCTCTGCTGAATTCCCTTACAATTCAGTCTGCTTGTAATGGCGGTACAATTACAATAAAACTTTGCTCCATGGCTAAGGAGATGGGTTCAAGAATGCAAATTCTTGGGGCAGCTAGGTGGCCCAGTGGATAGAACATCACCCCTGAAGTCAGGAGGACCTGAGTTCAAATCTGGTTTCAGACACTTAACACTTCCTAGCTGTGTGACCCTGAGCAAGTCACTTAACCCCAATTGCCTCAGCAAAAAACAAAAAAAAAAAGAATGCAAATTCTTTTGAGACACCAAGTGACACTGGTCTATGACCCCAAACTTTTGGGGTTCCCCTTCCCAATCTCAACACTCTTTAACCTCAGATGTGCTTCCACTGGATACTTTAGCTCCCTCCTCTATGCCTTTGAGAAAGAAATGGAAGGAAGCACTGGAGATGGGGGCAAAGAAAAAAAGGGAACAGAATCGTGGGATCTTGGATGGAGAAAAGAGAAAAAGCAAGTGAACATTGTGAAGACCTGGGGGGGAACACAGAGAAGAAAGCAGAGTGTGTCTGTGGGAGGACAGCCAAGGGCTAAAGAGCAAAGGAAGGCCTGTGGGAACTGAGAGTGAACCACAACACAGCATTTTAACGCTTTCTGTGAATATTTCCATGCATTCTGTTTTCCTTCTTAGGTTGTTTTTTTTTCTTCTTCTCTTTCTAGATCTGATGTTTCTTGTGCAGTAAGATAACTGTATAGATATGTATACATGTATTGTATTTGTCATATAATTTATCCTATCTAGCATGTATTAGATTACCTGTCATCTAGGGGTGG
>JAJPUD010014979.1:24393-39095 GCA_023553655.1 Myrmecobius fasciatus
GGGAGGGAAAGGAAAAGCTTGGGAAAAAAAAGTTTTTTTTGCAAAGGTCAATGTTGAAAGGTTACTCATATGTTTTGCAAATAAAAAGCTTTATTTAAAAAAAAAGAGCAAAGGAAGAAAATTTCCCTCTCTCCCTGTCAAATTACCCAATGTTCTTTTCCCTCTATCTTTTTTTCTCCGTCTTTGTGTTATCCATTGTGACCCACGTCATAATAAAATGCTATAGAAACCAAAAGAAACCTGCTCCTAGACATGGAGCAAGGAGGCTTTTAAGGCTAGATCTCAGGTCTTCCTGACTCCAAGCCCCATGTTTTACCAATTAGGAGAACCAGCTGCCTCACCCACTACCACCACTCTCCCAGTGGTCCCTTTTCCATATCTCTGTCTCTGTCTTTATCTCTCTACCTTTGTCTTTCTCTTTAATGGAGTGTTCCTAATTACACTATTTCTCTCCTCATATACCAATCCCTAGGGGCCTTTCTGTTCTTTCTCAGAAATCCATAGGATTTTTGAACAAAAAAGTATTTTAAAGGCCTTTAAGTTTAAAACCACAATATTGAATGAAAAGAAACAGATTTGAGGCAGGTGCTAAGTGCCTTGCTCAGGGTCACACAGCTCTAAGTTTGTGAGGCATTCTCCACTTCAGCCTGTCCTGATTCCCAGCCCATGGCTCTGTCCAGCATGAGCCCTCCCTGCCCCTTTGGTCCCCGCTCTCTCCTCCTTGGTCTCCTCTTTCTTTTCTCCCTTTCCTCCCTCCACTTGGGCACTTCCATCACTAGCCTGGGAGTGTCAGGCTTGGATTACAAATTCCCATCCATTTCCCTGACAGTACAATCCACTCAGAGCCCTTGCTGCCTCCTGAGCATCCTCTTCCCCTGCTGCTTTATCCCTCCTGCTCTTCTCTCCTGTCTCATTGGACAGTCTGCACAGGGCCCCGGCCTGTCCCTAGCATTCCCCCTTAGCAAGTGGTTTCTTCCTTTGCTCTTTAGCCCTTGGCTGTCCTCCCACAGACACACTCTGCTTTCTTCTCTGTATTCCCCCCGGGGTCTTCACAATGTTCACTTGCTTTTTCTCTTTTCTCCATCCAAGATCCCACGATTCTGTTCCCTTTTTCACTTTGCCCCCATCTCCAGTGCTTCCTTCCATTTCTTTCTCAGCTTTATCTCCCCTCCCTAATGGTACCTTCCTTCTCCCTCCATCTCCATGCTCCATGGTTTCTTCCCTTTGTATCTCCCCTCTCCTCTTTTTCCAGTGGTCCTTTCCCATTTGCTCACTTCCTATTCTTCCTAATCAATAGTTCTTTCCCTTTTTCTTTCCCCACATCCCATCCAATGTTCTCTTCATTCATTCTTTCTCCTTCTTTTCTCTAATGATCTGTTCTTTTACACTGCCTCCTCCCTCCCCAACACTGTTTATCCTTTTAATTTTCTCTTTCCCTTCTTTTCATTATTTTTTTCTTGATAATATATCTTCTATATTCCCTTTCTCTTCCTGCTACCCACTTATCTTTCCTAATGTATTATAGTGGGGTTTGTTTTTGTTTTATCCCTGTTCTATGCAGACTAAAGTCCTTCTCATTTTATCACTGGTTCTTCCCCTTTTGTTAGTAGTATCTTCATTCTCCCTCCTTTTATTCCCCATATTTCCTCATTTTTTCTTCTCTCCTTTCTTTCCCAGTGATCCCTTCCATCTGGCTCTCTCCTCTCTCCCTTGTGGTCCTTTCCTAATACTTTTCTCTGTCTCTGTCGATCTGTTTTTGTGTGTCTCTCTTTGTCTCTCTATCTCTTTTTGTGTCTCACTCTTTCTCTCTCCTTAATCTCCAGCTGCCCAGGGGTCCCTTACCTTCCCCTTTCCCAAGATGTCTTTTTCACTGGATCCTTCTTCTCCTTTCCCCTAGGTACCACACAATTTCTTGAGTTCCACTCTTTTATCAGTTCTCTATTGCCAGTAGTATATTTCCTTTCTCCCTAATGGTAATTCACCCTTAGTGGTGGATTATCTCTCCCTCCCATCTTTTGCACATTTTCCCCCTTTCCTCCTCCATTCCTTCCCATCTTATTCACTTCTTCTCTCTTCTCATATCCACAATGGCTCCTTCTCTTTTCTCTTTCCTTCCTTTCCCCTCAAGGATCATTTTCTCTTCCCACCCACCCCCAGCCCAACTTTTCTAGAGACACTCTGCTGCCATATCTCCTGGTGGCCTTTTCTCCTTGTCTCTCCCCAGAGATCTAGTAAATCCCCTCTTACTTCTTTCTCCTCTCTCCTCAGCAGTCTCTTCCTCTTTCTCCTAAACAATCTCCTTCCATCACTCATGAAATCATAGATTTATAATTAACATATATGAAAGTGTTTTTGACCTTTCATCACTCATAGGATTACAGATTTAGAGATATAGAGACCTCAGGGCCATGAAATACACTTCCTTCAGGGGAGCAAACTGAGGCTGATAAACTATGTTACTGTCTATCAGCATCTCTCTGTATCCATCTGCCTACACTTCTAATGAGATCTCTTTCCATCACTTCTGTCACTTTGCTTTCACAATCTCCCTTTCTAATGACCTCTGAAATGTTTTTCACCTCTCTTCAAAATGGTTTTCCTTCATTCTCCCTCTCCTTTCAAGTTAAATATTCTTTCTATATTATTTTTCTTTCTTTGTCTCTACTTCTGTGTTTGTCTCTTTCTTTCTCTGTCTCTGTCTCCATTCCCCCTTGTTCTCACCTTCCTCTGTCTCCTTCTACCCTTTGGTCTCTCTCTCCCTGCAGTCCATTGCCATCCCTTCCTTTTCACTTTCTGTCTCTCCTCTTTCCACACTAGTCTACTGCCTCCTTTTCTCTCACTTCCCTATGAGCCTCCTGTCTCTATTTCACGCTCTCTTCCTCTATACCAATGTTAAGTTACATGTTTCTTCTTACTCTTTCCATCCCAAATTTAGTTTTGGACATTTTCTAAAGAGTTGTCCCAGAACAAAAGAGCCAGTAAATGTCGGGATGGTTGATATTGACAGAATTTGCATTTATTTCTTCCTGACACTCGGCCATCACTATATGTACTGTGCCACCCAGCCCTCTCTCACTACTTCCCCTGGGTCCATTTTCTTTCTGTCTCATTTGTGGCATATTCCACAATTCTCTCTCCTTTACACATTGATTTTCTGCCTCTTGTGATACTCCATTTGTCTGTCTTCTTCATTGTAAACTTATGGCTTCTCTTTCATTTCTCTGTCTCTGTCTCTCCCTTTCTCTCTTTTTTTCCTCTCTCTCTGTCCCTCTCTTTCGTCAGCATTTTTGCAGCTATCTAACATCTTCAGGGCTACTGGGTTCAACATCCTCTTTGAAAACCACAAGAAATTAATTCCAAATATTAAAGCATCACTCTCATCAGGTATCCCTTCCTTTTATATCTTGCCATTATCATCATCATCACCTTCTATCTGTGACTCTCTTTACTGGATTAGCCTCCACTCTATCTGCCCACATCCTCACTTATCCCCTTGCTTTAACTCTCCCTTTACTGTTCCCATGGTATTCCCTCCGTCCATTTGGCTTCCCTGCTCAGTATCTGCCTCTACCCTATATTAATTAGGTTTCCCTTCTCCATTGGAAAAGCATAGGATTTTAGAGAAAGGGAATAAGTGAGAGAGCCCAACCAGTCCAAAGTCCTCTTTTGAAAGGAAAGCAAACTGAGAAAAGGAGTTTATGTGATGTGCTGAGGGGGCACATGGCCAGGATGTTTACAAGAGGAGGTTGAACACACATCATTTTTGTCTTGATTGACTATGTTCTGATTGGTAGGAAGATCGCTCTCTGTCTCTCTCGCCATCCATGCCTGGTGGACGTTCTTCGGTTCTCTTCCCCACTAACTCTCATTCCTGACCATTCACTCCTAAGGGACTTGCCCTTCTCTCTTCCTCAATGACAGAATCTTCTGACTGGAAGGGCCCCTAAGTGGCCAACTCCATCTCAATCTTTTTAGAGGAAGAAATTCAAGCTGAGAAGGGTTAAGTGACTTGAACAGCTATTAATTTTTAGGTGCAAATTGGTCACTCAGTGTGATTTGGCCCCAAATCATTCCAACTTCTATGTGTTCTAGCCTCCCAGTCCAGCCCCTTCATCCTAAGAATTGTCCCCACTGGGTCCCTTAGTTCCTTGCTCTCTGCTTGTCCCCCCACAATGACTTCTTACCTCTCCCTCAGATAACCAATTATTCTTTTCCCTCTGTATGTGTCTCCCTGTCTTTGACTGCCCTTCCCCAAACTGGCTCACCCCGTGTTCTTTGCCTTCTGCCTTTGGGTGCTCATCCCCTGTTGTCCATCCCTTTTTGTCCTCAACCTTTCATTTGTACAAAGTTCAAGTTGTCCTGTTCTGTCTCCTTGAACACACTCCACAGAAGCCTTTGCCACCTCTCTGCCACCATAGCAACCTCAGTTAGCCTGAGAAGCTTCTCTTTCTGTCATTCATACAATCCCTGACTTAGAGGGGGGGGGGGATTAAGGGAAATTGAATCTAACCCTGAAGAAACTAAGAATGGGATATGTAAGGAGAACTGATTCTGGGAGAGAGAAAAGAGGAAGTTTTAAGTCAGCCCCAGAATTCAGGTTCTCCTGACTCCAGGCCCCATGCTTTGCCAAGTAGGAGAACCAGCTACCCCACTCTCCACCATCGTTCTCCCAGTTGTCTGTGGTTTCTTCTTGATGTCTGGCTCTATCTTTGTCACTCTTTCTGTGCTTTTATCTTTAATGGATTTTGTTTCTTTAATGAAGTTTGCTTATTAACTGCTTTCCTCTGCTTTTTCCTAAAAGTATTACATTAAAAGCCTTTAAGTTAAAGAATATTATTTTAAAAGAGAAGAAACTGGTTTAAAGCAAGTACTAAGTGCCTTGCTCAGGGTCACACAGCTCTAAGTTTGTGAGGCAGCCTCTACTTCAACCTGTCATGATCCCCAGCAAATGACTCTGTCCAGCATTAGCCCTCCCTGCCCCTTTAGTCCCTGCTCTCTCCTCACTGGTGTCATACTTATTTTTTCCCTTTCTTCCTCTGTTCTTTTCCTAATATTTCTCTTTTTATCTCTTTGTATTTCTGTGTCTCTCTGTCTCTCTTATCTACCTCTTTTTGTCTCTCACTCTGTCTCTCTTTCTCCTTAATCTCCAGCTGCCCAGAAGTCCCTTGCCCTCCTTTTTCCCAAGATGTCTTTTCTTGGATCCTTCTTCTCATTTCCCCTAGGCCCTACCCAATTTCTTGAGTTTGACTGTCTGATACATTCTCTAGTGCCAATACTGTATTTCCTTTCTGCCTAATGGTGTTCCTCACTAGTGGGGGATTTCTCTCCCTCCCATGTTTAATACAATTTTCCCTTTTGTCTCCTCCACCCCATCCCATCTTAGTCACTTCTTCCCTCTTCTCAGATCCAAAATGGTTCCTTCTCTTTTCTCTTTCCTTACTTTTCCCCCAAAGGTCTTTTTGTCTCGCACCCACACCCTAACTGTGATAGTGATACTTTTTAGTCATGCCTCATGGTGGTCTTTTCTCTTTGCATTTCCCCAGAGACCTCTCTTACTCCTTTCTCTGCAGTGGTCTCTTCCTCTTTCCCCTGAACAATGCTCTTTCCCCCACTATCTCCTTGTATCACTCATGAAATCATAGATTTATAATTGGAGGAGACAGGCCATATATGAAATAGTGTTTTTGACCTTTCATCACTCATAACATTACAGATGTAGAGATAAAAAGGACCTGAGGGCCATGAAACACAATGACTTTCTTCGGGGAGCAAACTGAAGTTGACAAACTCTAAGTTCCTGTTTATCAGTGTCTCTCTGTATCCATCTACCTAAACTTCTAATGAGATCTCTCTCCATCACCTGCTGTCACGTAAGTTTCACAATCTCCCTCTGTCATGATCACTGAATTGTCTTTCACCTCTCTCCACTATGGTTTTCCTTCATTCTCCCTCTCCTTTCAAGGTAAAGATTCTTCGTATATTATTTTATTTTCTGTGATTCTACTTGTGTATTTGTCTCTATCTCTCACTCTGTCTCTGTCCCCCTTCTGTCTTCTCACTTCTCTGTCTCCTTTTACACTTTGGTCTCTCTCTTTGCAATCCATTGCCATCTATTCCTTTTCATTTTCTGTCTCTCCTCTGTCCACACTAGTCTTACTCCCTCCGTCTCTCTGACTTTCATAAAAGCCTCTTGTCTCTATTTCATGCATTCTCTATCCCAATACTAAGTTACATGTTTCTTCTTTCTCTTTAAATTCCAGATACAGTTTTGGACATGAGAGAGAGAGGAAACTGAGACTGAGAGAGTGACACTCTTCTACCATATCTCAGGGTGGCCTTTTCTCCTTGTCTCTCCCCAGAGACCTAGTAAATCCTCTCTTACTCCTTTCTCCACTTTCCTCAGTGGTCTCTGTCTCTTTCCCCTGAACAGTGGTTGTTTCCCCACTATCTCCTTGCATCACTCATGAAATTATAGATTTATAATTGTAAGAGACACAATATATATGAAATAGTGATTTTGACCTTTCATCACTCCTAAGAGTTCAGATTTAGAGATAGAAAGGACTTCAGGACCATGAAATACACTTTCTTCAGGGGAGCAACTTGAGCCTGAGAAACTTTATATTCATGTCTATCAGTGTCTCTCTGAATTCATCTACCTAAACTTCTAATGAAATCTCTCTCCATCACCTGCTGTCACGTTACTTTCACAATCTTCCTTTCTAATGACCTCTGAAATATCTTTCACCTCTCTCCGCTATGGTTTTCCTTCATTCTCCCTTTCCTTTCAAGTTAGAGTCTTTGTATATTATTTTTCTTTCTCTCTTCCTCTGTATTTGTCTCTCCCTCTGTCTCTGTCCCCCTTCTGTCTTTTTCTCTCACTTCTCTGTCTCCTGTTATACTTTGGGATCTCTCTCCCTAGAGTCCATTGCCATCCCATCCTTTTCACTTTGTTTCTCCTCCTTCCACACTACTCTACTGACTCCTTTTCTCTGAATTCCCTATGAGCCTCTTGTCTCTATTTTACGCTCTCTCCCTCTATACCAATTCTAAATTACATGTTTCCTCTTTCTCTTGCAATCACAGATTTGATTTTGGACATGTTCTAACTGGCTTCTAAGTAAATTTTATCATTTGAGAGAGAAGGAAGCTGAGACTGAGAGAGTGAAAGAGATCTGCATAGAGTTATAGAGATAGGTTGGAGAACAGGATCTGGGATCAAATCAACTTGGCTCCATGGACATGGCCTGTGCATTATAGAGTGTTGAGCCTGGAGTCTGTAAGACCTGAGTTCAAATTATACTTTAGATGTTTCCTGTGTCTCCCCTACTGAAAGGTCTTTTAATGCTCAATTTCTCCTCTCATCTCAATCCAAAGGGGATTTCTTTCTCCTTTCCAGCATTCTTAGGATTTTAAACATGGAAGGGACCTTAAAGGTCATCAAAGCAACCTTCAAATAGAGAGGAGGAAGCTGAGCCTGAGAGAACTTCAGTGTCTTCCAGAAAGGTCTGAGGTATGACCTTGAACTCAAGTGCTTTGCTCTCTCCATCATTAATTGCCAGTTGCTTGCCCCAGGAAATCCCCATTGTCCCTCTCTCTTTGATCCTTGCTTGGTTTACTTAGTCCCCCAGGTCACAAAGATCTACTTCCTTGACTCAGTGTTCTCTTCCTCTCTGGCTCTTCCATTGCCAAGCAATCTTCTCTCCCTGAAAATCTCTGAACTCTCCTCTATGGAACCCCTCCCCCATGTTTCTCTGTGTCCCTCTCTGCCTGCTGGACTAGCCTCCCCTTTCTCTCCCCACATCCTTGCTTGGCCCATTCCTCTGACTCTTTCTTTCCTCTGTACAGGCTATTCACTTTCCAACATTTCTCTCCCTTCCTCCAAAGCCTTTCCCTTCAATCTCAACCTCTCTGCCTCTACCCTTATATCAAATTGTCTTCCCTTTCTCTATTGACAAACCATAAAATCTTAAGAGAGTTTGAATGGATCTGTGTGTCCTTCCAGTCCAAACACATCTATGGAAAGAAAAGGAAACTGAGCTTTAGACGTCATGTGATATGCTGAGGGCCACACAAGGCAGTAAGGTTACAAGCAGAGGCTGAGCCCATATCACTTTACCTCTATTTACTATACACTCGTTGTTAGACACTTGCTTTCTCTCTCTCCCACCCTCTATGCCTAGTGGGCCTTTTTCTGGTTCTTCTCTCCATTAATTCTCTTTGCTGCCTGTTCACTTCCATGGGCCTTCTCCCTCTCGTTCAGTCTCTTCGTCATTGGGCAGATCCTCCAAATGGAAGAGGCCAAAGTCGCCAACTACAGTTCCATCTTTTTTAGAGGAGGAAATTCAATGTGAGAAATATTAAGGGACTTGACCAGCGCTCGCTCGCTCGCTCGCTCTCTCTCTCTCTCTCTCTCTCTCCCTCCCTACCTCCCCACCTCAAATATTCTGCTTCCATATCCCCCCTCTCATCATTTGTTGTCCATCCCCTCTCATTCTCCACCTTGCCTCCGTATACAGTGCGGCCAGGCCTGCTCCTTCTCCCTGTCCCCACTTCCCAGAAGCCTTTTGGCAACTATCAGTGTCTCTCTGCCACCAGAGAAATCCATTTAGGCTTTTCCTTCTCTTTCTGTCACTAAAAGATCAGAGGTGTAGAACTAAAAGGAAATTTAAGTGGAATTCTCTCTAACCCTGAAGAAACCTAGACTCAGACAGTTTAAAAGACCTGCTCCTGGACAGGGAACAAGTAGGATTGTAAGTCAGCACTAGAACTCAGGTCCTCCTGTCTCAAGGCCCCATTCTGTCCCAAGTAGGAGAACCAGCTGCCTCAATTATCACCATCATGCACCCAGTTCTGTGTTCCCTTTTTGATGTCTCTCTCTGTCTTTTGTCACTCTTTCTGTGCCTTTGTCACTTTAATGGCGTTTGGCCCCTAACTGTTTTTCTCTCCTCCCACCCCATGCTCAGGCTTTCTTCTTCATTCTCATAAAAGCACAGGATTTATTGAACTGGAAGGTTCTTTCAAAACCTTTGCGGTCAAGAGCATTATTTAAAGGGAGAAGAAACTGCGGTTTAATGCAAATACTAAGTGCCTTGCTCAGGGTCACACATCTCAAAATTTGTGAGGCATTCTGCACTTCAGCCTGTCCTGATCCCCAGAACATGGCTCTGTCCAGCCTGAGCCCTCCCTGCTCCTTTGGTCCCCGCTCTCTCCTCCTTGGTCTCCTCCTTCTTTTCTCCCTTTCCTCCCTCCACTTGGGCACTTCCATAACCAGCCTGGGAGTGTCAGGCTTGGATTAGAAATTCCCATCCCTTTCCCTGACAGTACGATCCACTCTGAGCCCTTGCTGCCTCCTGAGCATCCTCTGCCCGTTGCTTTATCCCTCCTGCTCTTCTCTCCTGTCTCATCGGACATTCTGAACAGCGCCCAGGCCTGTCCCTAGCATTCCCCCTTAAAAAGTGGTTTCTTCCTTTCTGTTTAGCCCTTGGCTTTCCTCCCACAGACACACTCTGCTTTCTTCTATGAATTTCCCCCAGGTCTTTACAATGTTCTCTTCACTTGCTTTTTCCTATTTTCTCCATCCCAGATCCCACTATTTTGTTCCCTTTGTCACTTTGCCCCAATCTCCAGTGCTTCCTTCCATTTATTTCTCAGCTTTGTCTCTCACTTCCCTAATGGTACCTTCCTTCTCCCTCCATCCCCATGCTCCATGGTTTCTTCCCTTTGTATCTCCCCTCTCCACTTTTTCCTGTGATCCTTTCCCAGTTGCTCTCTTCCTCTCCTTTCTAATCAATGGTTCTTTCCCTTTTTCTTTCCCCACATCCCATCCCATGATTCTTTCCTTCATTCTTTCTCCTTTTCTCTAATCAATGGTCTGTTCCTTCACATTGTCTCCTCCTAACCCAACACTGTTTATCCTTTCTATTTTCTCTCAAACTTCACTTTTCTTTGCTTTTTTCCTTACTACCACGTCCTCTATGTTCCCTTTGTCTTCCTGACACCCACTTATCTTTCTTAATGATTCCTTCCTTCTTTTTCTCTTCTCAATATGTAGTATGTTTTTTCCCTTTTATCCCTTTTGTATGAAAATTAGGCCCTTCTCATTTTCTCACTCATTCTTCCCCTTTCCTTAGTAGTATCTTCATTCTCCCTCCCTTTATTCCCCATATTAGTTTTGTTTCCCTTTCTTTCCCAGTGATCCCTTCCATCTGGCTCTCTCTCTCCCTTTCGGTCCTTTCCTAATACTACTCTTTCTGTCTCTGTGTGTGTGTCTCTCTGTCTCTCTAACTCTCTGTTTGCCTGTGTCTCACTGTCCCTCTATCTCTCTCTTTACCTCTCACTCTGTCTCTTTTTCTCCTTAATCAGCACCTGCCCCAGATCCCTTGCCCTCTACTTTCCCAAGATGTGTTTTTCCCTGGATCCTTCCTATTCTTTCCCCTGGGTTCCACTGTCTGATAAATTCTCTGTTGCCAATAATAATTTCCATTCTCCCTAATGGTGTTTCCCCCTAGCATGTGCAGGGTTTTGTCCCTCCCACGTTTAGTACATTTTGCCTTTGTTTACTCCACCTCATTCCATCTTAGTCACTTCTTCCCTTTTTCATATGCAAAATGGGTCCCTCTCTTTCTCTTTCCTTCCTTTTTTCCCCAAAGATGGTTTTCTCTTTTCCCCCAGCCCAACCTTGCTAGTGACACTCTTCTGCCATATCTCCTGGTGGTCTTTTCTCCTTGTGTTTCCCCAGAGACCTAGTAAATCCCCTCTGACTCCTTTCTCCTGTCTCCCAAGTGGTCTCTTCCTCCTTGCCCTAAATAATGGTTGTTTTCCCCCTATTTACTTACATCACTCATGAAATCATAGGTTAGTAATTGGAAGAGACAACATATATGAAACAGTGTTCGTGACCTTTCAATTTCTTAAAGATTATGGATTTAGAGTTATAAAGGACATCAGGGCCATGGAATACAATCACTTACTTCAGGGAGCAAACTGAGGCTGAGAAACTCTGTTACTGTCTATCAGCATCCATCTGCCTAAACTAATGAGATCTCTCTCCATCACCTGCTGTCACTTTGTTTTCACAATCTTCCTTTCTAATGACCTCTAAAATGTCTTTCACCTCTCTCCACTATGGTTTTCCTTCATTCTCCCTCTCCTTTCAAGTTAAAGATTCTTCATATGTTATTTTATTTTCTGTGTCTCTACATCTCTGTTTGTCTCTATTTCTCTTTCTGTCTCTGTCCCCCTTCCATGTTTTTCTCTCACTTTTCTGTCTCCTTTTACACTTTGGTCTCTCTCTCCCTGCAATCTATTGCCATCCCTTCCTTTTCACTTGCTGTGTCTCTCCTTCCACACTAGTCTACTCCCTCCTTTTCTCTGACTTCCCTATGAGCCTCCTGTGTGTATTTCACACTCTCTCCCTCT
Source organism: Myrmecobius fasciatus (assembly GCA_023553655.1). Classification (NCBI taxonomy): domain Eukaryota; kingdom Metazoa; phylum Chordata; class Mammalia; order Dasyuromorphia; family Myrmecobiidae; genus Myrmecobius; species Myrmecobius fasciatus. The sequence continues at coordinate 35,815 of JAJPUD010014979.1, forward strand.
CTCCCAATGTTAAGTTACACGTTTCTTCTTTCTCTTTCAATCCCAGATTTATTTCTAGACTTGTTTTAGCTGGCTTCTAAGTAAATCTCATCATTAGAGAGAGAAGGAAGCTGAGACTGAGAGAATGAAAGACATCTGCATAGAATTATAGAGAGAGATTGGAGAGTGGGCCAGAAGTCTGTAAGACCTGAGTTCAAAGTAAACTTTAGATGTTTCTTAGCTGAGTGAACCTGGCCTAATTACAATCTCAATGTACTTTTTGCCTTAATTGTAAAATGGGGACCATATGAGCAGTTGCATGGAGCTGTCCTAGGTACCAAATGGGACAGTATTTGCAAAGCAAATTTTCTTCCTTTTAGATCTCTCCCTCTAATTCCCTCTGTTCCTTTAAAATCACAATCACCAATTTTACAACAGCAGTTTTCATATCTGCTTCTCTACATTCCTTTTTCCTCTTTTCAACACTTTCTCTCCTCATCTGGCCATTCCCTGCATCTCTCCCCTACTCAAAGGTCTTTTAATGCTTAATTTCTCCTCTCAAGTCCTCTCAAGTCAGAAATCCCAAGGGGATTTCTTTCTCTTTTCCATCACTCTTAGGATTTTAAACATGGAAGGGACCTTAAAGGTCATCAAAGCAGCCTTCAAATATCTCAGAGAGGATGAAGCTGAGGCTGACAGACCTTCAGTGTCTTCTTGAAGGTAATTCATGCATGAAAAGGTCTGAGGTATGACCTGAAATCGAGTGCTTTGCTCTGTCCATCATTAACTGCCAGTCACTTACCCCAGGCTATCACCATTGTCCCTTTCTCATTGATCCTTGCTTGTTTTACTTAGTCCCCCAAGGTCACAAAGATCTACTTCCTTGACCCAGTGTTCTCTTCCTCTCTGGCTCTTCCATTGCCAAGCAATATTCTCTATCTGAAAATCTCTGAACTCTCCTATGTGGAATCCCCCCACCCCGGGTCTCTCTGTGTCCTTCTCTATCTCTACCCTTATATTAAGTTGTCTTCCCTTTCTCTTTTGAAAAACCATAAAATCTTAGAGAGTTTGAATGGATCTACATGTCCTTCCAGTCCAAACACATCTATGGAAAGAAAAGGAAACTGAGCTTTAGACATCATGTGATATGCTGAGGGCCAAACAAGCAGTAAGGTTACAAGCAGAGGCTGAGTCCATATCACTTTACCTCTACTTACTATACACTGGTTGTTAGAGACTTCCTTTCTCTCTCTCCCACCCTCCAAGCCTAGTTAGCCTTTTGTGGGTTCTTCTCTCCACTAATTCTCTTTGCTGCCCATTCACTTCCAGAGGCCTTCCTCTCCTTGACCTTTCTCTTCATCACTGAATGGCAGCTCTTGCCTGACTATCTTCAGGACTTGCTGTTTATTCCTCTTAGTCTTCTCTCTCCTTTGCTAGACAATCTGCACAGGGCCCAGGTCTACCCTAGTCTCCCCCATTAGCAAGTGTTTTCTTCCTTTGCTTTTTCACCCACAAATACATTCTGCTTTCTTCTCTGAATTTCCCTCAGATATTCCCATCTTTTCTCCTTTTCCTCCATCCCAGTTTTCCTTTCCTTTTGTCACTCCATTGGTGCATTCCATTTTTTCTTATCTTTTTCTCTCTTCCCTTATATTAATTCCTTTCCCTCATTCATAACTGTCCTCCATGATCTATTCCCCTTGACTTTCTCCAGTTCTATTTCCAATAGTTGTATTTTTTTCTTTTGTTTTTTCCTAACCAGTGATTTTTTTCCCTTTATTTCTCCCCATGCCAGCCTCTCTAATGGTATCTTTCTTCTCCAGACCCCTGACATTTCCTATATCCTCTTTTGTATCCTGTGTAATGTTCATTTGTTCTCTCTCTCTCTCTGTCTCCACCTTTGTGCCCATCTCTGATTCTTTCTCCTGAACCAGCCTCCACTCTAACTCCCCACATCCTCACTTGGCCCCTTCCTTTGACTCTCCCTTTGCTCTGTCCTTGGTATTTCCTAACCTGCTTTTCTCTTCCCTACAAGAAGCCATTTCCCTTAATCTAGATCTCTCTGCCTCACTCATGGCCTCTCACCCAATGGCCTCTTCCCACTGACTATTTTATCTTGAGCCATCTTTTTTTAAGTGGATCCATCACTCTTTCTCCTACATTCTCAGTCCTCAATGGAAAGAAACAATTGGAGGTCAAATCCAACGCCACCATGCTCAGAGGCCTGAGAGAGGTTAGGTGACTGGCTCCACTTAGAAATTGTCAGACTAAGTTTTGAACTCAGCTGTAAATTTCTGAGAATCATAGCCTAGGGGCAGCTAAGCAGCTCAGGGCATAGCACACAGGGCCTGATGACTTTCATTCTCTCTCTCATTTCCTCAACCAGCAGGCCCTTCCATGTGTCTGTCTCTTTCTGCTCATTGGCCTGTGCCCTCTCCAACCCTATTATTATGTCATCTTTGACCTTTGCCACTTTTTCTACTCCTTGGTTTTACTTATTCTTAATTTTTGACTCTGATTTTCCCCTGATGATCTGTGATCTCTCCCTTCTTTTCCCTTTCTCCCCATGCCCTAAAGATACCTTAATTTTGTCTTTCCCAACTCCTCTACACTAGAATTAGTGGACGATGCATGCTGTTGAGTCAAAAAAACTCACCATCTTTTCTCAATAACCTCTCCCCACTGTCTCTCTACCCCTATCCAGTATGTTACCTTCTTTTTCTCACTCTTTCTCCACCATCTTCAGGGGGCCTTTCCCCTTTTGCTCTCTTTCAGCAGTTATTTTTTCATTCTCAACACATTTATAGAGTCTCTTTGTCTTTTAATCTTTCCCTCTCTGATGGAGTTTCTCATGATTTCTCCTTATGTCTTGTATTTTAACAAGATTTCTCTCTGTGTGTCTCTACAACAAAACATGTACTAGTAAATTTCAACTTCTTTCATAACTCTTAGCATTAGAGATATAGAGCAGGAAGGGACCTCAGGGCCAAAAAAAAAAAAAACCCTTACTTTACGGGGGGAAACTGAGGCTGAGGAGACTCTATGTTACTCTCAATTGCTGTCTCTGTGTCTATCTGGGCAATATTCTAAAAAGATCTCTATCCATCTCCTCTGCTCCCTTTCCTTTCCCTCTTGTCCTGTCCCGGGCCCTCTGTAATATTTCCTCTGTCTCTCAAGCTCTTAGAAATCGAGCGCCTGACTCTCACTCTATGTAGAATTCTACTTTTGTCATTGGCTCCAATGTTATTGAAGTTTAAGTATCCATAGACTCCATTGATGAGCAGTTCCTTTTAGGAAGGAAG
>JAJPUD010014980.1:0-21751 GCA_023553655.1 Myrmecobius fasciatus
TTGTAGTGGACTTCCTGCCATCTGGGGGAGGGGAGGGGACTGGGGGTAAAATTTGTATTGGAAAGCTTTGTAAAGATCAAGGTTGGGGAACTACCCATACATATGTTATACAAATAAAAAGCTTAAAAAAAAAAAAAAAAGAAAACCTTGTGACATGGGATCTAGCTTATGTCTCTCCTTGGTGCTTTTTCAGGAGGTGCTTTACCTTTAGGGACCTCAGGATTTGAGGTCTGTTCTTACCTCTCTCCATAAAAGCTGTCCATGGTGAGAGTTCTTTTTGGTTTTTTATTCATTTTTTAAAGGTGTGAGGTCTGTTCAAGGCAAAGGAGGGACAGCTGCTTTAACTTGCCCTGGAGCAGTACTGCTGATTGAATTATTTCAGGTGCTGGAAAGATCTGCTGATTGATTGATTGCTTTAGGGTGTTGTGTAATGGCAACTAGGTCTGGCACTGTTCAGGGGTTCAGTGGTTCACAATCTACCCCCCCCAAAGGCAGATCTTCCAAACCACCTGCTTATAATCAGAACAGATTGGCCCAGGAGTCCCACAAAAGACTCCCAGATGTGTGAAACCCATAATGCTCCAACTTCTGCTCAAGCTCCCTGCTCCAGCTCCCTGCCCCAGTCTCCCTGTGCTGCAGTCTGGGTTCAGCAGACCACCCCCCTGTGCAGTTAAAATGTTTTGAAGTTATTCCAGAGTATCTTCTTCAAGAAATGTGTTGTACTCCAGATATTGTGGATTCTTTGACTTTAAAACCAGTCTAGAGGCTTCATCTGCCGTTGGTTTGAGGCTTCGAAGGTTAGAGAAGGTTACAGAGACTCTTGTCTGATCTCCAACATTTTGGCTCTACCCCCACCCATTTATTCTTTAGGATTAGATTAATTTCCAATTAACTTTTGATCCATTTTCTCCTGGCCTTATATTGCATGTAATTTTATTGCATCAGGATCTGAAAAAAAAATGCGTTTATTTTTTCTGCCTTTCTGCATTTGAATTTGAAGTTTATATTTCCTAACACATGCTTAGTTTTTGTATAAGTTCCATGAACTGCTGAGAAAAAAGTAAAATTCTTTCTGTCACCATTCAATTTTCTCCAAAGGTCTATTATACCTAACTTTTCTAACATTTTGTTTACTTCTTTAACTTCTTTCTTATTTATTTTGTGATTGTATTTATCTAGTGTCAAGACAACAAAGTTGAGATGTCCCTGTAGTAGAGTTTTGCTGTCCATTTCTTTTTGCATCTATCTTAACTTCTCCTCTAGAAATTTGAATGCCATACCACTTGATGCACATACGTTTAGTATTGACATTGTTTCATTATCTATGGTATCCTTTAATAAAATATAGTTTCCTTCCTTATCTCTTTTAATTAGATCTCTCTTTGCTTTTTTTTGATCTGAGATCAGGATTGCTACACTTGCTTTTCTTTTGTTGTTCACCTGAAGCATAATAAATTCTGCTCCAACCCTTTTCCTTCACTCTGTGTGTATCACTATGCTTTAAATGTGTTTCTTGTAAGCAATATATTGTTGAATTCCATCTTTTAATCCAGTCTGCTATCCACTTCAGTTTTATGGGAGCATTCATCCCATTCACATTCACAGTTAAAATAACTAATTCTGTATTTTTCCTGCCATCTTATTTACTCTAAGTCATGATCTTTTCTCTCCTTTCCTCCTTGCATCCTCCCCAGTACTTTGCTTTTGATGACCACCTCCCTGAAACAGTCCTTCTCCTTTAGAGCCCCTCTCCCTTCTTTATACCTTTCCCCTAATTCTTCTGTTTTCCCTTCTATTAGTCTTTCCATTTCTTTTCCCTTTTTCCCTTCCACTTCCCCATAAGGTGAGACAAGTTTCTCTGTGAAATGAAATTTGTCTGATACTCTCTTTTATAGCCAAATCTAATGAGATTAAGATTCACACCATGCTTATCCCCCTTCCTTCTTTCTCTCAATTAAAATAGGCTTTCTTTGCCTCTTCATGAGATGTAATTTACCTTATTTTACCTCCTTTTTCCTCTTTTTCCAGTACAATACCTTTTTCCATCTCTAGTTTCTTTTTCATATCATACAATCAAATTATACCCACATACTCTAAGTATACCCATTACAGAAATATAGTTCTCAAGAGTTCTTTCCTTTTTACCTTTTTATGCTTCTCTTGAGTTCTGTGTTTGGAGATCAAATTATTTTTCAGTTCTGATCTTTTCATGAGAAAAATGTGAAATTCACCTATATCATTGAATCATTTACTATATCAATAGACTTTGGAGAGAAAATGCCATCTGAATCCAGAAAAAAAAAAAAAAACCTAAGGAGACTAAATGTAAATCAACACATGCTATGTTCTTTTTTCCGTTATTTTATCTCTACTATGGTAGATTATATGCCCTCTAACTAACATACTAGTCCACTGCTGGCCTTTGCCGTAAGATAAATTTGTCATTAGATCACTTGTGTTTTGCTAAGTCATGCTAAATTACTTGGCCTTTTTGGTACTAAGTTTTTTCCCTTTTGCTCCGATTTTACTTTCCCAACAAGTTTCATAAAGCAATGGGCATTAAAATAAATAAACTTACTATAATAAAAATAAATTACAACAATATTTCTTAAAATTTTAACTAAGGGAAATATCAAATTAATTTAAAGTGAAAATAAAATACTTTTTATAAGTTGAATATTATAAGAGCAGGACACTTTATTGCAATTTTTGCTTTGAGGAGTCAAGATTTCTAGCTTCCTCTCTTATTAAAGGTGTCAATTTCATAAGAAGAATCATTTTTAATATGCAGCACTGATTTGGTCATCTGCAAAAGACCACATTCTGAGCATTTTAAAGAGGGTCAATAATAATGGAACAAAGAAGATGAAGAGGAGAAAAATAAATAAACACACACACACACATGCACACACACACATACAAACATACACATACAAACACACAGTAGTCATCTTCTCCAGTGGAGAAACTGTTCTTGCTGCCAGTTAGCCTCACCCAATGCATTCTTTGAAAGAGCCTTTCAGACACAATTTGCATCTTCAATTATGGATATATCCATCATGTTTAGTTGCCCACACAAAAAGGAAACAGAAATTAGAAATGATATCAAGGAACCTAGGTAGAAGCTCTCTTGATTGCATCCCATGTAGAAAAGATACCAAGGTGACTAGACAAAGATGTCACACCCTACCTCTACTCAAATATAAGAAGTCTAGACAAAGAGAGAACTGTTTGCCACTTAAGAGAGTCAAAGAAAATAAAAATGGAAATTATGTGCCCTTTAACTAGCATACTATTCCACTACTGGCCACTGCCATGGGATTAGCTTGTCATTGGATCACTTGTGGTTGCTAGTCATGCTAAATTACTTAGTCTTTTGGAGGCTATGCTTTTGTATGGCAGAATGTAGCCAAGGAGCTTATCATTTCTCATGTGCTTAACCTTTATGACATACATATGGTTGGTTTTTAAGTAGAAAAGACATCTTTTTATATTGCCAGTTCAACCTCTTTTGTTGTCCAGTCATTTCAGCAGTGTCTGACTTCCTGACTTCATTTAGGAGTTTCTTATTCAAAGATACTAGAGTGTTTTGCCATTTCCTTCTCCAGCTCATTTTATAGATGGGAAAATTGAGGCAAACAGTGTAAAGTGACTTGCCTAATCTTACATAGCTAAAAAGTGTCTGAAATCTCATTTGAACTCAGATCTTTATAATTTCAAACCCAGCACCATGCCATCTACCTGCAAGTAAACATTATTAATAACTTCTGAATTACTTTTAGTATACTACCAAAATCCAGTTTATAACATCGTATAATTTTTCTCTTTTTTCTTTTGATAATAGCTTTTTATTTTCAAAATACATACAAAGATAGTGTTCAACATTCACTCTTGCAAAATCATATTTTTCCAAATTTTTCTCCCTCCTTTCCCTTGTCCCCCTCCCTTAGACAGCAAATAATCCAATATAGGTTAAATAAAATTTTCTCTCTTAAAGAAGTAGAATTGTCCTGTCTCTTCAGTCTTAAACAAATAAATTGTTTTTAACCTGTGCTAACAAAGGGATTTCTGTTATCTCCTTCTGAACAATTCTCTGACCCCTTTACAATCTGAACTAAGTGGTCTGGAAACTGCCACTGCCACCAATAATTCAGTAGGCCCCAAGGTGTACTGCAAATTTGCTGTAGTACTGTCTGCATTGGACTATACTTCCTTCTCATCCTTTTGAAATGCCTTTCCAGCCAACCTTATAAATTGTTTTGGGCTTCGGGTTCTTTTGTAGGTTCTGCTGCTCTAGAACTTTTTTTGATGTAGTAAAGTTCTTTGGAAGAGTTTGGGGAGGAACTCAGACAAGTCCCTGACTTCTCTCTTCCATCTTGGCTCTGCCCTTGAATTCTAGATTTTGACTTTTTTCAGGAAGAATGTAAAAAAAAAAAGATTATAATGATAGAATGGCAATAGACCCATTTTACAAATAAGCAAACTGAAGCCTACTAATATCAAGTAACTTGCCCAAAATCAAACTCAGTTATTTAAAAAGCTAATATTTGAACACAGCTTTTCTGACTCTTCCAAAGGCAATCTCTTTCTTTTCTTACTAGATAGTAATTAATTCAAAACAATGTTCTTTCTTTTTTTTCCCTTGCACTATTTGCCAATAAGCCCCAGTACAGATAGCTTTTAAAAGAACTTAGAATGAGCTATGGCTGCCTTTTGCTTTGGGAAAGTACAAGTTTTATTGTGGGACTAAAGATGATGTACAGATAAAAGTGAAGAGATGCACAATAATTAAAAGCAGGTAAAGGTGTTCTTGCTCCTTGCTTGCTCTAATCTTGTTGTGTTTAGCAGAGGATACTAAGATGAATCTTTTTTTTTTAAAGGAATTAATCTGGGAGGAGAAGACTCTCAGAAAGGACAATCAAAAACAATAGCAACCAAGATAAACCAAGATGAACCAAACATGCATTGTTTCTTGGTTCTAAATTGGGTCAAGGGCTGGAAATAGTACACTCCAATGTTATTTTTTTACAAAAATCTATATGTGAAAACATTAAAAATTGATAAAAACATGAAACTTTATGGCTACATAAAACTAATTCCATTTATTTAATTTAGAATTAGGTAGCCAGTTCTAAGATTAAAAATGGAATTCATTTGGATGAAAGTCTGAATGTAGAATAAGATCTAATCATATCTTTAAGAAAGGTGAATTCTTTCTAAAAACATTTATCTAAAATATTGTTTACTTTTAGAAATATGTTATTTTTCCTCCCCAATAAAAAGCCTATATCAATAATTTGAACAAAATTGTGAGATGACAAACTGACTAAATTTAAGATTGATATATTTCAGCCTAGCTATAGTATATAATGCCGACCTCAAAAAATCTGATTTAACTCCTCGCTTTTTCTATTTTGATAGAGGTTCTGACTTATTTTGACAAATAATGCATGGATTACTTGATATACGCTATACAGATTACATGGTGAAAATCTGAAATTAAAAAAAGATAGAATAAATCTGTTATTTATTAATGAGAATAAAAAATATATAAGCTTGACAGATTTTAAAGTCAGTAAAGTTGTACATTAATTTTAGCTTCTACTGTCAGATTTAATTAAGTTATACATCCCCATGTTATTGGATTCTATCATGTGCTATATGAGAAATAGTCATACTTAGGAGGATGTGCCTTCCTCGGTGACTTATTTCTTATAATCTTTCACAATTCACTGTTTAAAGTCATGAATACACAAGACAAATGGGGCAGCAAGTGTAGGAGAGGAAAGACAATTAGGTGTGACAATAAAGCATGTAACTAAGCTTCTCTTTAAATAACTGAAGGATATCTAAATTTTTCATTATGATGCCCATCTGTATGCAAAAAAAGGACTATTGCACAGCAAGACAAAAACCTTTACTATGCCATCAGTTATCTTCATCATCAGCTCCAGTTGCAATATGATCAATATACCATGCTGTTATTTCCACATAACAGCTCATGAAGGCCTGGGCCAAGAGATTTTGCTTAAACTGATTATTTTCTTGGTTTTATATAGACGTGCAGATTATTTCATCACACAGGGAAAAACAACTAAAAAATTGAGGCTTTTGTTGTTGTTGTTGTTGTTGTTGTTGAGGCAATTGGGGTTAAGTGACTTGCCCAGGATCACACAGCTAGGAAATGTTAAGTGTCTGATGCCAGATTGGAACTCCAGTCCTCCTGACTTCATGGTTGGTGCTCTATCCACTGCACCAACTAGATGCCCCAAAGCAATTTTCTAAATGACTCATGCAAAACAATCTTTTTTTTGCATCAGTTATCTGAATATTTTTAGGTGGGAAAAATGTATGTGTCAGCTTGAACCATTCGGGTAATGGTTGGATTTCTTTTTTTTTTTTTTTCAGTTTAACTGGTTGTAAAAGTCATTTCAACCAATTTGGTTGCATTAGATGAATGTCTAATCCATGAAAAATAGACTTTACTGAGCAGTCATTCAGATCCATTGAGGTGATTATGGACAGCATGATTTTTCTTGTCATTTTTTTCACCATGATTTGGTAGAATACATAGACCAATCATCAGCCCATCTATCAATAAGTGAAGATTCACTTTAACCTGTCTTCAAGATACAATCTTTATGTGACTTTGATAATTCCCATAAAGAAGTTTTAAATAACTAAGAAGTCAGGTCACAGCTAAAGATGCCATAAATGGCAAACTATCTGAACTTTTAAAAAGTATGAATTACTCAGATTATATGGGACCCAGACTGAACCCCCAATTATTGTTTTTTCTGAACTTTGTTGTGAGATAAAATAGAGATAATCCAAAAATGTAAATTATAATAAAGAGCTGATAATTTAAAAGAGATAAGGGTTTTAAATCTTATAATTATGATAAAAGTTAGGAAAATAATTTTAACATTTAAAACTTCTCTGAAATATGAATAGGTAATTATAAACTTTTATATACATTTTCTAAAATGTTCACAAAATATGGTTATAATTTTTAAAGATAACTTTTTTTTTACAAAATGTTCTTCATGGTTTATTTCTTTTTTATTTATTAATAATTTTTATTTGCAAAACATATGTATGGATAATTCCTAAACATTAACCCTTACAAAGCTTTCTGTTATAAATTTTCCCCCCTACTCCCCACCCCTCCCCTAGATGGCAGGATATCCACTACATGATAATTATGTTAGAATACTTAAGAAATCGAATATATGTATAGTTATTGCATCATTTTTTGTGCAGGAGAAATCGTATCTACAAGAAAGAATAATTTGATAAAGGAAATACAATGCAAGCAAACCTCAATAGAGAACATGAAAATATTATGTTGTGGTCCACATTTCACATCCCTCTCTCTGGGTGTATATGGCTCTCTTCATCGAACAACTGGAACTGGTTTGAAGCATTTCATTGTTGAAGAGAGTCATGTCCATTAGAACTGATCCTCATATAGTATTGTTGTTGCCATGAATAATGATCTCCTGGTTCTGCTCACTTCACTGAGTATCAGTTCATGCAAGCCTCTCCAGGCCTCTCTGAAATCGTCCTGCTGGTTGTTTCTTACAGAGCAATAATATTCTATAACATTCATATACCATAATTTATTCAGCTACTCTCCAATTGATGGGCATCCATTCAGTTTCCAGCTTCTAGTCACTACAAAAAGAGCTGCCACAAACATTCTTGCATATGTGGGATCCTTTCCTTTAAAGATAACTTTTTGAAATGCAATAAAGATGTGGAGCCAGGACCTGGGTTCAAATTCTGAATCTGACAGGATTTGACTTTAGACAAGTCACTTTATAGGGCTTAAACACAGTTTTTTTTTTCTTCTGTCAAATAAAAAGCTCATACTAAATAAGCACTTAGTTCAGTTTCACTTTTAAATCTATTAACAATGATTTTGATGTGAATATGCACAGATTTTATTTTTTAAAAGCCATTTTTATTTTTGCTAATGTTCAAGAACTACTTTCATTTCTTCCTTAGAAATGGGTGTCTAACAAATGTTATACCCCTTATATTGGGTAGTTTGATTTGCATTTTGGAGAAATAGATAACAAGATAGAGATGGATCACTTTCCCAATTCCCTTAGACAATTTTCATTTGATTATTTTTAATCTTATAAGGGAAACAATTAAAATGAAGTTTGATTAAAAATAGAGGTTGTTTAAAGGTGATATTGGAATCAGTAAAAACAGTTTACCACTGAAAATTGCCTTCCAATTTTATTGAATGCCCACATCTTCAGGCAGAAAGTGCTTTTCATGAAAGAAAACATAAACACATCATAAATTTATTATAGATAGTCACAATATATTTTCATGCAGTGTATACAATTATGGCTAAATTGAAATAAATCAAAAGTTCAATTATATTTTATTCATTTTGAATCTTTGCTCAAAGGGGAAAAAACACAAAACATCATTCATTCTTGTTCAAAATCCATTAAGGTAACCCCAAGCTAAATAGAATAAGTAATTTTTTAAAAAATTTCTTTAGAGATACAAAGAGGATTTTCATTTTTTCACTGGGCAAAATAAAGCACTAAAAGCAATGGGGCATTGTTGCTGACATATATGCATAATAAAGAAGGAATTCAAGTTGGTTAGGAGTAGACTGATGATTTTTCTTCCTTAACTAATTTTTTTTCTATATCCAATTCATTTGCATGTTAAATCAGAGAGAAACTTAGGGATGTTTAATCTTCAGTTAGATAGTTACCACTAACAGAAAACCAGTTTCTCTCCTTATATAAAGTGGCAGAACAGAATGAAAATCTTGATCTTGGAGAAGTCTAAAAGATTTTTTAGCTGGATATGATAACTCTGAGGAGTTGTCAGGATCCTTTTACTAGAAAGTCCTAATAGCCATAATTCAAGAGGGAAACAAAATGAACAGAAAGGGGTCCTTCAGAGATAAATTCAGAAGGGAGAGAGATAGGATGACTATCTCAAAAAGGTTATGTACCCAGTAACCTGGAAAGTATTCTGAGACTGCCAAAATATAACTTCCATGAATTCAGAAAGCAATGTTAACCTGAGGCTATATGCTCAACAATTACCCTAAAACCAGTAGGGAATAGTATAGTAGTTCACTCAACAGAAATATCACACACACACACACACACACACACACACACACAAACACACACACACCCCTAGAGAAGAGTAAGAACTAGTGAGAGCAATGTAGTGGCATCAGCAAAAGAAATAAATGTTTTTAAAGGCATAAGTGATCCTTCTGAGTGTTCACTTGTCACTCATGTTCCCTACATCTGTACTATCTCATGAATGCCAAGTTCCTCCATTGAAAGTGCATCTGTGATTGAATGTGCCCAAGTTTGATAGGGAAAATATTTTATTGCAAGTTGTAGAAATAGCAAGGTTTGGCAAACGTTTACATATGTGGGGAAAGTGAGAGTGGACCTTTGTATGTATCTGTGGGAATATTATGCCTCAGTTTCCCTGAATTATTATGCCCTGAATAAAGTTATTATAGTCCCACTCCTTTGTCCTTGCCATTAAGATTGGAGGCCCTGAAATACCATAGAGTCATAAAACTCCAGGTGGTTTATCTCAAATGCCTACTGGAATGATTTCCCCTCCTTTTGGGCATTGTCCATGACCTTGCTGTCTCCTGACCTCAAACTTCTTATCTTGACTCCCATGCTGTCACTACTAAATTTTGATCCTTCCTTAGGATTATGGCTTGTCCCCCAACCAGTATCCTTGCTCCCTCCTTATCTGCTTTACTCAGGCCATATATCCTGTGTAGCTAAAAAAATATAAAAGGTCTGTACCTTAATTGCTGGGCATTGAACATCTTTTGGACGTGAGTCCTGTTTGATCACTATTCTCCACTATTAAAATATTAAAAACTAATCTTTGTCTTGCCTCAGTTTCTTTAGCACTAAGGAGCAATTATAGAATGCTCTGTTTGACATTCAAAAATCTTTCCAATCAACCGCTCTCCCCCCCTCCCTATCTTTCCAATCTTCTTATACTTACTTCTCGAAACACACTCCTCTATCAAGTAAAAGTTTCTTGGTATCTCACAGAACAAAATAATTCATCTCTCCACTGTGGACTTTTTCTCTGCCTGTCTCCCATCTCTGAAATTTCTTCTCCAATTTAACTATTGATTTTTGTGTTTTCATTTAAGCTCCTTGTATAGGAACTTCTATAGGAAACCATGCTTAATCTCTCTTAATTCTCAGTGTATTTCCTCTTTTAATTTCCCATTTTCCATATAAAGAGTTTTGCTTTGTATATATTTGCATTTTGTTTCCCCCCTCTCATTAGATTGTAAACTCCTGTAAAAAGTCAGGGACTTTTTATTGTTGTTATTTTTTTTTTTGGTATCCCCACCACTTAGTGCAATACACTATATCTGGTACAAGTGAGTATTTAATTTTCTTAATGAGTGAATGAAAAAGAATAGTTTTCTCTCTGAGTGTACTTTCCCAACCTCCATTCTCAAACATAAGCTTCTCCTGAGGACAACTCAACACTCTTGCCTCATGGTTCAGGGAGTAAGACCTGCAGGTTTTGGAAATCCAAAGGGTTTGCTATTCTAGTACCAAGAGTCATGAATGAAGTAATTGTCATCAATTGACTTACAAAAAAGATATTCACTAAGAACATGTAATGAGGAAAGGACTTGAAAAAGCACACCTTCAAACTGAGAGCACACTTTCCCCGTGAGGGAGAATGAACTCAAACTTAAAAGATGAAGAGTTAGGCATCCCTGTCAGATTTATTTTTGGCTAACTCTGGAAGACTCTTTTTCCTTTCACAGAGTTCACCAAAAGAGGAACTTATTCCCTTGCTCATCTGGGATAATTTCTTAAAAGATATGGAGTCTCTGCCACTAGTCTGGTTCAAGCATATCACTCTTCAAGGTGGGGTCCTCACCCAATACAGCATCTACAGTTATCATGCCTCATAGTCTGTATAAACCATTTTAGATGCTAAGAACAACTTCTAATGCTTATTCCAAGTTTTTAGGAGTTACTAGGTTGGTACTGGTCCATTCAGTATCTGGATGCTCATTTACCTAAGATCAGGAAAGAACAAATAAAAGAGGAATAAACACTATGCACTAAGCACAAACTTGTGGTCAAAAAAAGAAGGTAGAGATCTGTGACCACTGAAATTGCTTCAGTCCTATCATAGAAGTACACAGTTCTCCCTCATTCAAAAAACACTAAAGATAAGAAAAGTACAAAACAGAGCAAAGATCAAATTAATCTTTCTTTTTTCTTATAAATAATCTCTGTATTGGGTAAACTGACATTCCTTCCAGTTCTATAGTCAATTAGAAGACTCCTTGTCAAAATACAACTTCCATCATTATTGACTGGAAGGCTTAGCAAACTACCCTATATGGAATAGAAAATAAACAAGTACATTGAGCATGTTCCAATGACTAGACCTTCATTAATCAGTTTCCAGTTATACTAAAATGATGCCAACAATGGAAATTTAGAGTGGGAAGAGGAATAGGTTTAAAGGGGAAAATGATGATTTACATTTTGGATAGAAAATGTTATTTTAAGCTATGTACTTAAGTAGTGAGTTCTGTACAAATTGCACAAGTCCATTTGTAAAGTATGACTGGAAAACAAGAGACTATAGATGTATTGAGGAATACTGTCATAGATAAAATAATTAAAACCATAAAAGCTTAAAATGTAGATCAGGTTGTGTGTGTGTGTGTGTGTGTTTATATGTGTGTGTGGATTGGCTTTTATCACAGATTGTGGACCCTTTCTTTCTCAGAATATTGTTCTAAATGTGTGAAATAACATTTATAGGGTTACAAAAGAAACTTATGTTTAAATAGTTATCAAAATAGGAAGAGGAAGAGAATAATGAAAATTTTGGGAAAGAGAAAAATGAATGAAGAAGAAGGAAGGAAGAAAAGAAATAAAAGAAGAAGAAAAAGAAGAAAGAAAAAAGAAGAGGAAAAGGAGGGTGAGAACAAAGAAGAGAAGGACAAGAAGAAGAAATTGTTGTTCATAGACACCAATTAAGAACCACTGATTTTGAGAAATTTAGCAAGGATCAAAAAAATGCCTTAGGCCATGTGTGGGGCAATTAACCACAAAAACAATCAGAGACTCTAAGAGTAAGAAAAACCATACAGGAATTTATTATGATCTTATAAGAGAGGGCATCTCCTAACAAACAATTAAAGAGTGTCAGTTAAAGAATTGCAAACTACAAACTGCAACATACAAAATTAAATAGAATAGAAGTCCTCCCCTCCTTTGACCTTTTCTCCCATTGTCTGGGGAAGTCCAGGTTTATAGTTTAAACATGGAAATATATCCCAGAAACAAAATAAGAAATTGTCTTTAAAAGAAGTAGTAAAATGCTAATTAAGAGGTGATGGGAAACCAGAGGGGGTTGTTCTTTCAAGACAATGAAACCTGTAGCTATTTACCTATAGCTCAACTTGTTTTTTCAAAATCCGAAGTCAAGGCCATATTCCCATGAGAAGGCCTTCACTCAGTTTAACCCATGTATATGTCCATGTGTAGCATGTGAAGATCAAGCAAAAGAGACTAATAATGAACAGACAGATAAAATGTCATTGAGAATACAAATAGAGGCATGTGATCATGTTAAATGCTACAGAAAATTCAATAAATAAAAAGATAGAGAATAGTCCATTAGATGTTTCAAATAGAATGCTTTTGACAATTTTTTTGGGGGGAGGAAACAGTTTTAGTTGATTGGTCTGTGTAATACCAATCTCAATATCTCCTTAGGTCTTCATTTCTAGAAAATATCCAAAGAAAAACCATGGCATTTATATATGTAGAGACAGCTATATCTATCTGTCTATTTATCTATCTATCTATCTAACCTATCTATCTCATCTATGGGTATGTTTTGTACTTATATACATACATAACATACATATGTGTGATATATACATATGTGTGTGTATTTCTCACCATGCTTATCAAAATAAATATAATTGGCCCAGAATAATGAATTGCCATTGCATTCCTCCCTGCTTTCTGGTTTCCTTTCCCCAGCTGCTGACCAGACACTTCACCATTACTTTCATTCAACCCTGGATGGCCTCTTCTTCCCATCTCTCCCCAACAAGTATATTGCCCATATCACATCCATTTCACAGCTGTTTTCTTTTTCCATTGCCTTATGAGTCTTACTACATTTATTCAGGAGATGTTTTCCTTTGCTTTCAAAAACAAATGATAAAAAATACTACTGGACTTGAGGGCCCTTACAACAAAGCATGCGTCATATCAGCAGTAATGTTGATATACTATAAGAAGTTCGAAGCTCTCAGCTTCTCTCCCAGTCCAATTAATTCAGTCCATGTGTAAGAATTCCTGTTCATAACTCTTTTTCCACCCATGAGCCTTGTACAAAGGACCTCAGTCTTGCAATGAGTAAGCAAACCATCAGTGTTTGTTGTTGGACAAATTGGGTAAATTATTTCTGCTGACTTCTGATAATTTTATATGACATTATCTTTCCAGTGCCTTACCATATTTCAATTACTCTTCTCACTCTCCCTTTTTATGGCTATTCTGCTTTTCTGAGAAATATTGGCTTACAGTTTCCTTTTTTTCCCTTTTCCTTTTGGTTGGCAGCTAAATAGTGCTTTACTTTGCACATGTGAATTATTATTTCAGACAGATATCCATTTGACCCTGATGCAGTCAGAAGCATGCTCATCTAATGTTGAATGATGTCCTTGCCAAGGGGTTCAATTAACTTTCTTCAGAGGATGAGCATTCATTCTTGCCAAATTGACCACCAGTAATTTCTGTAAGGATAGCAAGATATTTTCCCCTACAGTGCAGTTTTGTGCTTCAAATGCATAGTTATAACTTTTTTCTCAATTCATAAATTTTATTCCCCCCTATCTAATTTAGCTTTAGTCCTTTTAGTTTTCCTCCTACGTCTTCCTTGATGGTTCCCACTGGTCATCTTACATTTACTTCCATGTAATCTTTTACCTTTTTTGTTTTTAGACTCTGTTTTAGAAAAAAATAGTTATTTCTTTTTTGTTTATTATTCATAATCCTTGTTCATGGTTCACATCTACTGCTCAGTTGTGCTTTTCTTTCTCTGATCATATTGTCTATTTGCTCATAAGGATCTGTCTCCTTTTCTTTTCCAAGTAATTTATTTTATTCAAAACTTTCATTTTTTTTCAAAAGAAGTTTATGTATACCACTTTTGATACACACACAAATATACCTCACTAATTCAAGATGGCCATGGCAAGTGTTAGCAAATTTTTTTCTATGTACAATACATTTCATTAAACTAATATCTGTTAATAGAATAAATTTTACTTTTGTTTGTTCTTAAATTGTGATTTCATTATTGTATGGGAGTCTCATCTACAAAACTTCCTCTATAACCTAAATGAGCAAGTATTTAGCAAAACTGACATTTCAAGGGATAGGTCTGGAATCAAGATCTTTCTTGTAAGACTTACTCTCTATCCATTCTACTTCATTGCCTATTCCATAGAAAATTATATCCTGATTTTTGCATTTTTTGTATTAAATCCCATTTTGTTCTGACTCTTAAGAAAAAAATTGTAGAAGTATTTCATTTTTTTTTTCAAAGTATCTAAACCATATCTAATTTAGTGACGAAGACTGTTGCGTACTCCCTGACAGGAATGTGTAATCAAATCACAAGGTTTGATGGGAGTTCCTATAACATTAGGGATTCAGATTTACTTGGCCAAGAAAAAAAATTACTAGAAAAGTAATGATGAAGATCAAAGAGTATGTATATTTTAGTCACTTTCTTAGCATAATTCCAAATTGATTTGCACAAGGTCTAAACTAATTCAAAGCAAAAATATTACTATGTTTCTCTTTCAGTAGTCATTTCAAAATTCATGGTTCTTTTCCCTTATTATTCTTGCTGATTGCTGAATAAGAGAGAAATCTCAGAATTGTTTTGATTTATGTTGCCTTTTTCATGAGCTTTTGAAAGCAATTTTCATACAGTGTAAAGGGTTTATAAATCTTCTTTTGAGAATTTTTGTTTATATAATTTAAGCATTTATCCTTTGGGGAATGGCTCAATGTTATTTATTTGTAACAGTTCCCTATATATTTTGTATATAAAAATCTCTATCTGTGATATTTAATACAAATAGTTTCTAACAGAATCATAGTTTCTCTTTTTATCTTAGCTGCATTGATACTGTTCAAATATAAACTTTTCAATTTCAAGTAATTATTGAAATTAAGCATTTTTAATTTTATGGTTTATCAAATAGCTTATAAGCTAAAACTCAATAGAATCAAATGAAAGAATTAGAAAAAATATCAACTTCATATTATAAGATGGAGGAACTATAATCGGAAAATCTGAAAAAAAAACAAGTTTTAAGGGTTCTAGGGTTTTTATTGTATTGATTGTAGGCCCAATTTGAGTCACCACTGTGATGGAATGGCCAAAAAAAGAATGAAATTTTATGTTGCATTTGAAGAACTATGGCTTCCATAGATAAGAAAGTGACCCTTCTCAGATCTCATCTGAAAAAGCAAAAACAATATCACAAGTCTATGAGATGTGTTGCAACCTAATTTATTACAAGAGAAAGGCACATGCATGGCAGAACTTCCTATACTATGAAGCCCAGCAGTGTAGAGAAGTCTTGATATTTAAGCTATAGGAAAAAAAGAAAGTCATAGGAGAGAAGAAAAAGAACAGTACCTTGTTGAATAGGAGAAGTCATGAATAAGTAAAATGACAAAAGCAGCATTCTTTTCTGTTGGAAACTACTAGACCATGAAGATATAATAATTTGCTTTTCTATAAGGGTCAGACTGGTGCAGATGACTCTCTTGACTCCCAAGGACATATAGAGAGTTCAGCTTCAGGTGAAAACAACAACTAATATCAGCTGGTGTGGAAAGCACTTCATCCTTAATATATTCAGGATTTCTTGCATACTATGGGTCCAGCATTTCTGGAAAATAGGGCAATTAAAAAAAACTAGTTCAGTATACTCCTTAATAAATATTACCATTAATAATGGTCATCAGAGTTTCAAGACATTGTTAAAGTAGAAAGCTCACAAAGAAAAGCAATCAAGCTGGTAAAGAATCCTGAATTCATATAATGAGGTTTAATTAAAATAATTTAAGGATTGTTGTCCTGGAGAAGAAAAGCCTTGGTAGAAAAGGCAAAGTTTCAACTTTTTTCAGGTGTCTGAAAGTCTAGCATATACGAAGAAGGATATGACTTGTCCAGTTTGGCCTGAAAGATTAATGCCAGCAGCAATAAATGAAAATTAAAAAAGAGGAAATTTAGACTTGGTATTAGGAACAAATTCCTTATATTGAAGTTAGCAAAAGGTATCCAACATAGCCTGGGCTGCCTTGACAGAAGTTCATCTTTCCCACCATGGAGGTCTTCCATAAAAAGGTGGATGCCTGCTAATTGGGGAACTGATAATGGGAATTATTTTCATGTGTATGAGGCCAAATTTCTTCTTCTCAATCCACTTTTTATGAAAATTCCTTTAGACTATTTACCCAATATATAGATCCTATGTGAAGAGCTTAATCAAAAAGACCTTTTTTCACAGATACGTTATTTTATGCTATTCAAATACTTTTGAAACTTAGGTTGATTCAATCAGGTTTCTCATATTCCCTAGCATTTTTTCTTAATTTATCTCAAAGAAATTAGTGCAATCCTCATTGAAACTATGCAGCATTAATATATATATATATTTTTTTCCATGTTATTACCTGCAGTCTTCCAATTATCCCAATATAAGCATCATTAGGATCCCTAAAGCAGTAGTATGCTAGCATGAATATTAGTGTGTTTCTTACATGTGCTTGTCTTTCCTTATTTCAAATTTATTTCAAAATTCTGCTTAACTGCCTTAAATAGAATAATTTATAAAAATCTCTTATGTCTCTCTTAGATATTCATTATCAGCTCCATTGTATTATTGTGAATCACAAGAAAGATTTAGGCTTTAATGGTGAGAAGAATGATTGACTCCTCAGCCACCTCAGAATTCTCAACTCAGGAAAGTACAAAAAATTAATCAATAAAGAAAATTTAATTTAGCCAGGCTTCTACTAAATATTTTGAATACAAAAAGAGGCAAAGGTGTTGCCCACCCTCAAGGAACTTGCAATCTAATCAGCTTCATATTATTTGATAGATTTTGGTTACTATTTTTGTTCTTATACGAGGTAAATATGGAGACACTACTTCTTTTAAGAAGAGTGTTCAGTAGCATCTTCTTCACTTGCTACCTAGAGCAAGGATGTGAGTTCTAAGCACCGGGTACTACTGACCCACTGACACACAGTCTGACAATATGACTCTGGGATTGCTTGCATTCTTCTTAACACTTCCCAATCCCAGATTTACTAGTTTCCCATTCACATACTACCTGGAATTCAATATGGCACCTGTAGTTAACATGTATAAGATAGGCCTCTGCAGAGATAGGATAAAGAACATTATCTTTGACTGGGGTACCTTAGGTTCATTTATCTTTTAAAATATTGTAGAGTTTTTTGTTTTTGCCTTAAGGTATGTTAAAAGTACACAAGATTATATATTTCTTGAGACTTGATTTGTCTTTCTTAGAACCAACTAATCAGTGCAGTTGATAGAGTCCTGTAGTCAGTAAATTATGAGCTGAAATCTGGCCTCAGACATTTACCAACTATGAGACTTTAAAGAAGTCATTCAAACTCTGTCTACCTTAGTTTTCTCAATTATAAAATATTTAAAAAGAATGAAATAATAAAGAACTTGTCAGAGGAACATAGTAGAACATTGTAGTTTCTTGATAAATCCTTTCTTTCATCCTTCATTTTTTTCTTTCTTTCTTCCTTCCTACCTTCCAGCCTCCCCTCTTTCTTCCACAGCTTTCTACCTGCCTGACTCTTTCCTACCTTTATTTTCTGATATTTGATAAGAAAATTTAGTATTCTCTTTACAAATCTATTCATACTTTCTTTTGGTTGTAGGACTCACTCTATCTCTTTATTCTGCATTTATTGGAGTCTTCTTCTGGGGGGAAGGCAAATCTTCAGTCTCTTACTTCCTGCTCTGACTCCCCCTTTGCTTATGAGTAGATACCTGAAGTTGGGTTCCTAGATTGGTTCAGGTTCTTCCATTTGAGAAATATAGAGTTTACCAGTGTTTGTACCTTTGAGGCTTCAAGGGATCCCAATTTAGGTCCAGATTCCAATGAATGGAAACACATTTTCTAACACCCTCTCCCTCCCCATCACACACACACAGTCTCCTTGACTTCTGATTTATATAACTAGGGAAAATGAGCATCTGCTATTCCTGTAGGGCTGAAAGGCAGGCTTGAAGTTGTTCCAGCCTACTATAATTACTCTGCAGTAATGGGTAAGGAAGGAAGCTCCATATGAAAGTAAGTTATTTGTATTCATGCCTCAGCCATGTGGATAATATTGGGGGAAGGGTGCTGATTTAGTACTTGAAGGAATAGAGTTCTCCAGTGTTAATAAAAAATTGACTTGACAAAGTCCTCTTCTTTCTCTTAATGGATTTAGTTGTGATTACTCTCTCTATATATTACATCATTTTTGGAAGTAGGACATTTAAAATGGCATAAAAAAGGATTAAAATCTGCCATTCTAACATTCTCATGATCTAGAATTATAAAATTCTAAATTCTAAATCTGAGTTCAAGTCCCAGTTTTGCCATTTTATTACTTGTGTGATATTGGCCAACCCATTTAACATTACCAGGTCTTAATTTTCTCTTCTGTGAAGTAGGATCATACAAAATTATCTCAAAAGTTCCCCATGCTTTTAAATTTGTAATTATGATTATGTCCTCATCCTTATCCCTATATCCATAGCTGGAATCATTATGCAGGGAAGGCAATAGGACTCAAGAAATACTTAATATCATCATGTAGAGAAAGAAACTGATCATACCTGTCACTGAGTACCATCATAATCCTTAATAATCCCCATGCCTCCTAAAATGTTATTTGCCATACAGGGAAATTATTAGCCATAGAGGAATTTGCTACCAGAGAAATGCTATAAATGCCAAAGATCTATATACAGATATTTCCACAAGAATTTCTCTATTTTTGCACATATGGATTTGTTTTCTCTTTAACCTCTTTGGATTATAAATTTACTAGTGGTATTGATGATTCAAGAGGTATGTATAGAATATCATTATAACTAGCGCTCCAAATTGTTTTCTATAATGGTTGGAAAAAATCACAACTTTACCAAAAAGATGTGGTCCATTTGCCTTATGTGAACATTTAAGCATGGCTAACAATGCTTGAATTTTTCTAATTACTGTTTTTCAATGCTACATATCACAATTATGAAGAAACTCTCCCCTTCCAAAAATTTTACTACCCTTCTAAAGAACTTATGTCTCCCTGGGGATCCAGAACATAACTCTTCCCCACTTTAAAAATCAAAACTAAAATCAGTTGACTAAACATCCAAAAATTAAAGGTTTGTTATATTTATTTCCTAGGAGTTTGGAAGGTACCTTAGTTTTAGGAAAGTACTATGAATGGGCCTTAGAACTAATCGCTGAGTCATTCCAGAGACATTTTCATTCTTTTAGTAGGTTACATTATCTATTCCTAAAGTAGACATTGGAGACCAACCCAAGTTGAAATATCTAGATTAACTTCTAAATAATACCTTGCAAATAATTTGTGTGTCTGACTTTCTGTTTATCAGTCTATGTGAGTTTTCAAGTCAACTTTCAATTTATAACATATGCAATCAATTTGTAATTCAGACCAATTTTAATACTGAAAACGTATCCAAAATTATTGTGTGACCTTTGGATATTTTCAAGCTTAGTCTAAATTTTATGTAACTACTTATTGTTATACTAGAAAAATTATATACTCCTAGTCAAAAATCAAGGTAACGTGCTATTGTCTTATTAGAATATGGATTCTAGAAGAGCAATGGTTTGGCTGCACCTTGATTGTTTTGCTCAAGTCCTGTTTTCAAGATCATTTTACCTTTCTGTAATATCACAACTTAATTTTTTTGTTTGATTTATGCACTTCAATTTTACTATGAGTTGAATTCACTCTGAAGATTGAATTCAAATCCGACACAATTGCTCTTCAAATCTGTGTTTGCTTATATATTTCTGCTAATTATCATCTGGCCTAATTGGGTGATAGATTTAAAATTTTATGGAACATATGGAAAGTGTTATAATTAATAAATTGTATTTGATAAAACACATATAATTTCAAGGCAGTATATTTCCTGGGAATCTGAATAGGATTTGCCACTAGTATAATTTTGATTTGATGCATTCTTGAAAATAGAAATCTGTATTCTAACAAAATTATAAAAGTTAATTTCTCTTCAAGATGTTTCTATCCCGTCTCCTAATTTCTTTTTGAATATTTTAGATTGGCCTTTCTTCTTTTGTAAACCCATGTTTTTTTTTATGTAACTTCACCTGTCCTTTGACTCAAGGAATATATCAAATTAATAAATTCATTGATATATGACATATTAGTGACATATTGGGATGGTTCATCCAGGTGCATATGGCATTTTATGATAGGATGTTTAGTACAATGGAATATATTTCTCACCTGAAGTGTAATAGGTTCTGCTCCAGTCTTTTACCTTCAGCCTATATGTGTCACTATGTTTTAGATATGTTTCTTGTAGACAACATATTGTGGGATTGTAGTTTTTAATCCAGTCTGCTATCTGCTTCTGCTTTATGGGAGAGTTCATCCCATTCACATTCGCAGTTAGAATGACTAATTCTTTATTTCCTGCTGTCTTATTTACCCAAGTTATGTTTTTCCCTTTTCTTTCCGCTTTCTCCCTTCCCCCCTCCTCAGTACTTTGCTTTTGATGACCCCCTCCCCCAAACAATCCACCACCCTTTAGATCCCCTCCCCCTTTTTTACACTTTTTCCCTGATTCTTCTATTTTCCCTTCTATTAGTTTATCCCTTTCTTTCCCTCCTTTCCCTCAAACTTCCCTCTAGCAATAGACAAGTTTCTATGTGAAATCAAGTGACTGATATACACTTTTATAGCCCAACCTGATGAGAGTAAGATTTACACAATGCTCATCTCCCTCCCCTCTTTCTCTCAATTATATTAGGTTTTCTTTGCCTCTTCAAGAGATTTTACCTTGTTTTTACCTCCTTTTTTTTTAGATCTTATTTTTACCACTTTTTCCCTCTTTTCCCCAGTATGACAACCTTTCCC
This sequence comes from Myrmecobius fasciatus, assembly GCA_023553655.1. NCBI lineage: Eukaryota > Metazoa > Chordata > Mammalia > Dasyuromorphia > Myrmecobiidae > Myrmecobius > Myrmecobius fasciatus. The sequence continues at coordinate 21,297 of JAJPUD010014980.1, forward strand.
CCTCTAGTTTTCTTTTTCATATTATCAAAGTAATATCTAATTAATTATACCCCCAAACTTGAAGTATCCCTATAGTAGAAATAAAGTTTTCAAGAGTCCTTTCCTTTTTACGTTTTTATGCTTCTCTTGAGTTCTGTGTTTGGATGTCGAATTTTTGGTTCAGATCTGGTCTTTTCATTAGAAATAGGTGAAATTCACCTATATCATTGAATGACCATCTTCTTCCCTGGAGGATAATGCTCATTCTAGCTGGATAGGTTATTCCTGGCTGTAATCCAAGTTCCTTTGCCCTTTGGAATATCTGGTTCCAGGCCCTTCGATCCTTCAATGTGGAGGCTGACAGATTGTGTGTGATTCTCATTATTGATCCTCGATATTTAAATTGTTTCTTTCTAGCTGCTAGCAGAATCTTTTCCTTGGTGCAATAGTCCTGAAATTTAGCCACGATATTCCTT
>JAJPUD010014981.1:0-39088 GCA_023553655.1 Myrmecobius fasciatus
CAAATGATCCTCCTTGGCTGCTGGCTTTGCTGGGCAAATACTTCTCTCTGGGACCTTTGCCTTTGGAAGCAATTTCTTATGTTCCTTCATAAGGAGACCACTTTCCATTTAATTCAGCAATGAGCCCTCCGTAAGCACCGATTTAAAAGACCTGAGGCTGGGATCCCAAAGATGTTCTTTTTCAGAGTCTTTTTCCTGGGGACCCTACTTTCCACTGGGAAATTCTACAGTGAACTCTCCCTTCAAGGCCTCAGGCAAGTGTTACCTTCTCCATGACCAGTACCACCTTCCATGAGTTCCCTCGATTTTCCGAATTGTGTCTCCTTCCCCTGAGCCCCAGACTTAGCCTCTCCACCACATTCTGTCGGAGCTCCTCTGTGTGTTTAGCACAAGCTGTTCTGTAGTCAAATGTCACGTTTGATATGAATAATCAGTCATTTAAGAAACATTTATTAAGGACCTTCTAAAACTCCTATGTTAGACACCAGGGGAGCTATAAGATTAAATAAGAAATGGTCCTTGTTTTCACAAAATTTGCCATCTAGGAGACATGCTTACACAATAGGACTCCAGGGCTCTGATCTATGGGGACATTGCTTCTAATGGTGCAAATGACATCACAGCTGTGTCTTCCTCTGAATTTCCTTTAGAAGGCCACCCTATGTACTGGGGCCATTTCCCAATTTTTCTGACATCAGGGACGACTTGTCTTTTCCTCTACCTTCACATGTGATCTGTATTTTTTCAAGTCAAATATTTTTCTGGTGACAGTCTCCACACCATTTCTGCCGTGCAATCACACATCCATTTCTTGTGCAATGTCACACCCATCTTCCGACTCTCTCCCTCACTCTTTGGGTGATCCTACTAAATTTCTGTTCTTGGGAGATGGGGCTACTCCATGAGTCAAGTCATACAACATCCCCAAAAGAGTAATGCCAAAAAGCTAGGTCTTTGTTTCCATCGGGGTTAAAGAATCTTGCAATTTTCTAAAATCGTTCTATCCACTTTTTCCTTCCTAATTTTGTGCCCAGATCATTGTGCGTTTTCTGGGTCTGTTCCAGACATATGTACTACTGGCTGTCCATCCAACTGTCTATTCAAATCGGAACCAACAGGCACTCTTCAACCATTTGTTTTGCCCTGCCTGGAGGATTAGACCAAATCCCTTTGAGTAATTAAACACCAAATTTAGGAAACTCATCAGGTTCTGGGGCTTGATGCAACTAGATGATACCACCTAAAAACAGGAGCAAGGCAATGAGGAAACAAAACTATCGCTCTTTGCAGATGACATGATGGCATACTTAGAGAATCCTAGAAAATCAATTTAAAAACCACTTGAAACAATGAACAACTTTAGCAAAGTTGCAGGATATAAAAATCCAAAGAAATAATCAGCATTTTTACATATAACGAACAAAGTCCAGCAGCAAAAGATAGAGAAATTCCAAATAAAATAACTGTAGACAGGGACAGTTAGGTGGCATAGTAGATAGAGCATCAGCTCTGAACTCAGGAGGACCTGAATTCAAATTTGACCTCAGACACTTAACACTTCCTCACTGTGTGACCCTGGGCAAGTCACTTAACCCCAATTGTCTCAGGGGAAAAAAGCAAAAAAAAAAAAACCAAACCAAACCAAAACAAAGCACAACAATAAAATAACTATAAACAATCTAAGATACTTGGGAGTCTATCTGTCGAGACAAACAGGAATTAGATGAACATAAATACAAGACACTTCACACAAATAAAGTCAGATCTAAATAATTGGAAAAAGATCAGTTGCTCATGCCAAGCTAATATACTAAAAGTGACAATTTTATTTAGATTAATTTACTTATTTGTGCCACACCAGTTAAACTACCAAAATTATTTCATATTTCAAAAAAAAATTAATCTGGAAGGATAAAAGGTCAATAATATTAAGTAGATTAATGAAAAAAATGCTAAGGAAGGTGGCCCAGATGTACTAGATCTAAAACTATATTATTACATGGCAATCAACAAGACTATTTGTTATTGACTAAGAAATACAGTGATATATCAGTGTTTAATTATACAAAACCCAAATATTACAGCTTCTGAAATAAGAACTCATTATTTGCCAAAAAAAAAAATCTGTGGGAAAACTGGAAAAAAAGTGTAACAAAAACTAGGTTTTAGATCAACATCCTACATTCTGTCAAGATAATGTCAAAATGGTTACATGATTTAGACATAAAAGGTGACACCATAAAGCAAATTAGGAGTGCTAGGAATTGTTTACCTATCAGATCTATGGAGAAAGGAAGAAAACCAAACAAGAGATAGAGAACAGTATGAAATGAAAAATGGATAATTTTGATTATATTAAATTAAAAAGTTTTTGCACAAACAAAACCAAAGCAGCCAAGATTAGAAGGGAAGCAGAAAGATGGGAAACAATTTTTACAGCTAGTGTTTCTGATAAAGGTCTCATTTCTAATATATATAGAGAACTAAGTTAAATTTAAAAAGAACTATGTCATTATCTTGATAAATAGTTAAAGGATAAAGTAAATAGACAAAGGCAGTTTTTCAGATGAAATTAAAGCCATATATAGTCAAATGGAAAAAAATGCTTTAAATCACTATTGATTAGAGGAATGCAAATTAAAACAACTCTGAGGTATCACCTCACACCTATCAAATTGGCCAATATGGCAAAAAAAGAAAATGATAAATGTTGGAGAGAAGTGGGAAAACTGGAATTCTAATGCATTCCTGGTAAAGTTGTGAATTGATCCAACCATTCTGGAGTGCAATTTGGAACTTTGCCCAAAGAGCTATAAAACTGTGCACACCCTTTGATCCAGCAGTTTCTCCACTGGCCTTGTACCCCAAAGAGTTCATAAAAAGGGAAAAAACCCCCAAGTGCAAAACTGTTTGTAGCAACCCTTTTTCTAGTGGCAAGGAACTGGAAACTGAATGGATGCCCATCAGTTGGAGAATGGCCGAATAAGTTATGGTATATGAATGTTATGGAATATTATTGTTCTATAAGAAATGATCAACAGGATGATTTTAGGAAAGCCTGGAGAGACTTACAGGAACTAATGCTGAGTGAGATGAGCAGACCCAAGAGAACATTGTACACGGCAAGAACAAGATTGTACGATGATCACTTCTGATGGACGTGATTCTTTTCAACATTGAGGTGATTCAGGCTTGTTCCAGTGATCTTGTGAGGGAGAGAGTCAACAAACAATAACAAGGTGTTGATCACACGTCAAGATGCACCATATCATAGAGAACAGGGAGCTGTTTTGGAGTCATAAAGACCTGGGTTCAAGCCTTTGTCTTTACACAGGCTGTGTAAGGACACTTACACATCAACACTCAGTGCACCAAGCAACATTCACCTGCCTTCTCAGAAGGAGCCTTCTCATTGCGATTATCAGATATTGATGAAATCTTATACTGTGGTCTAGTGGATTAAAAGGGGTCAAACTGAGTGCCCTGAGAGGTCTGAGGGTGAGTCCTTCCTTACCAGCAGGTAAGTGCTCAGTAAATGCTCTTTCTCTCCTTCTGTCATCTATCTTTTTATACTCTATCCATTCCACCTATCTAACCATCCATTCTATCTATCTATCTATCTATTCCATTCCATTCATCCATTCCACCTATCTTTTCTCTTCCTCCCTCTCTTTCTTCATCTTCCTTTTCCTCTTCCTCCTCTTCTTCCTCCTTTTTCTTCTCTTCTTTTTTCTTTTTCTCCTCCTCTTTGTCCTTCCCATTTTCTCAGAGATCAGCAAGATTTCTTCCTGCTCAAGATTCTTTCTCCTGACTAGACTTATAGTCATAATACCTGAAATTTTCAGGCTGAGTGTTCTAAAATTGGCAAAACACTAAACCGACTGTCTCCTCATGGTCTAATAACAGCCTTATAAAATAAGTATTCAGATCTCTACCCACTAGACAACATTGCCTCTCATTCCCCCAGAGGTCAGTCTCTGGGCTTAATTTTATTCATTTTTGTGGCCCTCCTCTCCCATTTCCAGTGACTGAGACACAAGAAGGGACTCCATAAATCTTGGCATGGCCCAAGAATGAATGAGTTAGATACCCTTCAGCAAGCCCCTGCCCACGTACCATTTGCTTCTCTCCCATTAGAGTTCAACTAGAAGAGCAGATGACATCTGATTTCCTTCTACAAGATTCCCACCAGGAAGAGAGCAGGGACTGTTGGGGGTAGTTGAACATGGCGTGACTGAGTGCCAGGGAGGAGCAGGTTGGCATGGAGCTCCTGCTCTAAGAGTGGGAGGAGACTGTGCAGATCACAGAAACTCTGCTGTCCATGGTGCTTAATATTGTACAAGCTGTCTAGCTCATGGCACTCTCCCGGAAGTGAACAGAGCTCTGGCCTCAGAACTGGTAAGGCTTGTATTCAAATTTCTCTTCTGATATTTATTGGACTGTGGATATGTTGCTTTCCTCACTTTCCCCATCTTGGAAATGGGGACAATAAAATCTCTTGTCCCTACCTCTCAGAGAATTGTCCAAAGGATACAGAGAGACAACAGCTACAAAGTGCTCCAAGAGCTCTATAGGGTTATACAAAGGTCAGTTACTCTTGTAGGTGGTGCCATATTCTTTCCCTGTTTTCCAGAAGAGAAAGCCGAGCATCAGTGAGATCCAGAAGTTTATCTCTCATGAGATCTGTCAGTTCTATAGTTTTTGGAAAACACTTCACACACTCACAAATTTAAGGCCAGAGCTCTTGAGCCTAAGGCCATTGCCATGGGACCGGTGACGCATCCTTGTGGTGTGGCCATTTGAGCCCCAAGCTCCAAGAGAGCAGATCAGGTGCCCGTTGAGGAGGAGGGAGATCCAGGCTCCTCGGCTCTGACAGGAGGAACCTCCAGTCATGACATTAGGGACGTTGTTGTTCAATTCTTTTTTTTTTTAAGTTGTGTCCAGCTCTTTGTGACCCCATTTAGAGTTTTCTTGGCAGATACTGGAGTGGTTTGCCATTTACTTTTCCAGCTCATGTTACAGATGAGGAATTGAAGTAAGCAGGGTTAAGCAACTTGCCTAGAGCAGTCACAGCTAGGACGTTTCCGAGGCCATATTAGAACTTGTGAACGATTCCATGCTTGGTTCTCCATATATTGCATCATCTAGCTGCCCTACCTCATTTAGTGGCTAGAAGGCTGAACTTGCAATTAGAAAGAACTGGTTCTAATCTTGCCTCAGACATTTACTGGGTAATTAATTTCCTCTCTCTAAGACTCAGTTTCTCCATCTGTAAAATGAGGAGGTGGACTTGATGACCCCTGAGGTGTCTCTCCTTTCCAAATCCATGAGCTATGATCCCACGTCAAGGGGCGGGCCCTGGACTGACACGCTGGTGACCCAGGGCGGAACGAGTCTTGGAGAATTCCGTGAAGCAGTATTTATTCTAAGAGCATTAATCATGAAGCATGTCACTGGCGTCAGGGAGGATCTCGCACACACTCCTGGAGATTTATTTTTTATTATCACTCAGCATTAATTAACAGGCCCATTATTTTAAAGTGTTACCAGACTTGGTATGTAAAAATGGTTTACTTTGCAGACGGCAAGCGTTGACATTTCATGTTTTATGTCAGAAAAAAATTTGAATGTGCAACCCAGAGCCTGTGGAAGCCGAGGTGGCGTGTGTAATGGGAGTCAGGCAGAGGCTGAGCCCCAGCCCAAGGGACGGTGGAAACCTTGTGCCCTTCAAGGCTGACACACCTTCGGCAGTTCTTCTGCCCATCAGGACCTGGCACAGTGGCCAGTTCCCCGGCCTCATCCACCAGATGTGCTGGGATGAAGACATTTTGCTGCAGAAATGATTAGAGAGGAGATGTTTATTTATCTATTTTTCAGTTTTCTGACTCATTACTTAAGAGGATTAAAAAAAAGAAGTAAGCGTTGGAGATGAAGGAAAAAACCAATGTGGGTAAATCATCCGGGAAGCCGTGATCAGGCTGATGTTGTTAATCAGAACGATCTGTCCTAGGTAACTGTGGTGCACCCTTATTCTCGAGGATAATGTTTTTTTATTTGACCTATGATTTTATTGCTTCAGGAAAATCCACACTGAGGAAATTCCCACTCCTAACACAAATTGGCTCCCTACGCCACCACAGCTATGGTCTTAGAGGGTTGCCTAACTTACTAACTTGGGGAGCTGTGAAGGGTCATCCAGCTAGGACATGCCAGAGGCATGATGGAACCCATTGGCTCAAGGATGGCTTTCCATCTCCCCATACCTCTCTGTTTCTTAGGGTCCTAAGCACATAGTTACAACTCTACCATTTATCCCAAATCAGAGTCTCATAGAATTGGAGGATGGAAGGGATTTGCAGGATTATGGAAAACAACCTGGTATACAAAGAGAAAACTGAACATGGAGTTATGAGGCTTGAGTTCTAATCTCTCTCTGCCATTTGCTATCTCTGTGACCTTGAGCCTCAGTTTCCCCATATGTAAAGTGAAAGAATTGAACTGGATGACCACTTCCAGGTATAAGCACAGAATCATGGAACCTTATAGTTCAGACACGAGCTGATTGAACTCAGAATTGAATAAAAATCCATGCTACCACAGACCTACTACATAGTCACCTAGACTACTTAGATCCCTTTAGTGAATTAAGATTTTAGTCTATATTATAGATGAGGAAAATGAATCCCAGGGAATTAATTCTCCTTGATTCCACACATGTGCATTAAGTACCTAATGTGTATAATACTGAACATTACACTGGATCAGTATAGAGTTTTGTTAAGACCCAGTCCCTGCCTTCATGGGGGACACCAAAAACAAGCCCAGGGGACAAGAAGACATAGTATTATGTGACAGGTATCAGCCAAAAAGTTCTCTATGTTTTACCCGGGGAGTGGGACAGAAAATAGGTTTTCTTTCTCTTTTAATTTCTTCCTCAGTTATATGTAAAGATAGTTTTCAACATTCATTTTTGTAAGATTTTGAGTTCCAATTTTCTGCCTCCCTTCCTTCTCTTCCCTCTCTCCAAGACAGCAAGCAATCTGATATAAGTAATACATGTACAGTCATTTTATAAATACATTTCCACATGTGTCAGGTTGTACAAGAAAAATTGGAACAAAAGAAAAAAAACAAAACAGGAGAACCCCCCCCCCCCAATATGCTGCAATATTCATTCAGTCTCCAGTTATTTCTCTGGATGAGGATGCAATTTCCCTCACAAGTCTATTGGAATTATCTTGGATCACTATATTGCTGAGAAGAGCTAAGTCTATCAAAGTTTATCATCATACAGTCTTTTTTTCTCAATAGTATTTTAGTTTTCCAAATACATATAAAGATAGTTTTAAACATTCATTTTTGTAAGACTTTGTGTACCATTTTTTCCCTCTCTCCCTTTCTTCCCCTCTCCCCAAGACAGCAAGCAATCTCATACAGTTCAAAAATGTAAATTCTGGGGCAGCTAGGTGGTGCAGTGGATAGAGCACCAGCCCTGAAGTCAGGAAGACCTGAGTTCAAATCTGGTATCAGACACATAACATTCCCTAGCTGTGTGACCCTGGGCAAGTCACTTAACCTCAATTGCCTCAGCAAAAAGCAAAAAAAAATGTACAATTCTTTCTTTAAATTAAAGCTTTTTATCTTTCAAAACATATACGTAGACAATTCTTCAACATTAACCTTTGCAAAACCCTGTTTTTCAATTCCTCTTCCCCTTTCCCCCATGCCCTCCCTCAGATGGCAAGTAGTCCAATATATGTTAAACATGGTAGAAATATAGGTTAAATTCAATACATGCATACATATTTATACAATTATCATGACACACAAGAAAAAAAGAGAAGCAAAACAAAATGCAAGCAAACAACAACAAAAAGAGTAAAAATGCTATATTGTGGTCCACATTTAGTTCCCACAGTCCTCTCTCTGGATGTATATGGCTCTCTTCATCACTGGACAATTGGAACTGGTTTGAATCATTTCATTGTTGAAAAGAGCCATGTCTATCAGAATTGATCATAGTATAATCATGTTGTTGCTGTGTACAATGATCCTGGTTCTGCTCATTTCACTCAGCATCACTTCATGCAAGTCTCTCCAGGCCTCTCTGAAATCATCCTGCTGGTCGTTTCTCGCAGAACAATAATATTCCATAACATTCATATACCATAATGCATTCAGCCATTCTCCTATTGATGGGCATCCACTCAGTTTCCAGTTTCTAGTCACTACAAAAAGGGCTGCCACAAACATTCTTGCACATGTGGGGCCCTTTCCTTCGTTTAAGGTCTCTTTGGGATATAAGCCCAATAGAAACACTTCTGGGTCAAAGGGTATGCACAGTTTGATAACTTTTTGAGCATAGTTCCAGATTGCTCTCCAGAATGGCTGGATCCGTTCACAGCTCCACCAACAATGTATCAGTGTCTCAGTTTTCCCATATCCCTCCAGATACATTCATCCTTATCTTTTCCTTTCATCTTAGCCAATCTGACAGATGTATAATGATACCTCAGAGTTGTCTTGATTTGCATTTCTCTGATCAATAGTGATTTGGGAGCACCTTTTCATATGACTAGAAATGGTTTTAATTTCTTCATCTGAAAATTGTCTGTTCATACCCTTTGACCATTTATCAATTGGAGAGTGGCTTGAATTCTTATAAATTTGAGTTAATTCTTTATATATTTTAGAAATGATGCCTTTATCAGAACTTTTGAATGTAAAAATGTTTTCCCAATTTATAGCTGCCCTTCTAATCTTGTCTGCATTAGTTTTGTTTTGTACAATTCTTTTAAACATATTTCTATATTTGTCATGCTGTGCAAGAAAAATCAGACCAAAAGGGGAAAAAACATGAGAAAGAAAAACAAACAAAAAAGGTGAAAATACTATCCTTCAATCCACATTCAGTCTTCATAGTTCTTTCTTTGGATGTGGATGGCATTTTCCATCTCAGGTCTTTTGGAATTGCTTTGAATCATTGCATTGCCCAGAAGAGCCAAGTCCATCCCAGTTGATCATCCCATAATCTTGTTGTTGCTGTGTACAATATTCTCCTGGTTCTGCTCACTTCACTAGTCTTTAGTTCATATAACTCTCTCCAGGCCTCTCTGAAATCGTTCCATTACCTTCATATGCCATCACTTATTCAGCCATTTCCCCAACTGATGGGCATCCACTCAAGTTCCAATTCCTTCCCACCACAAGAAGAGCTGCTATATTTTTGTACATATGGATTCTTTTCCCTTTTTTATGATCTCTTTGGGATACAGACCCAGTGATGGCACTGATGGATCAAAGGATATGCAGTTATATAGTCCTTTGGGCATAGTTCCAAACTGTTCCCCAGAATGGTTGGACCATTTCACATTTCCACCAACAATGCCTTAGTGAAGAAGCATCCTATCTATGTGAAGAAGAGAAATCGGACTCAGAGAGCTGAAGTAGATTTTAAGTTCTCAAAGGGCAGAACATAGATCTTAATCTAAACTTAGTGTGTTTCTCATGTTCCAGTGAAGGGCTTTGTGTACAATCAGTATTTTAATCAATTTGTGGAATGACTAAATGGACAAAGCCATTTATCCAAGGATGCAGGCCGAATCATTGTTGGAGAGGAGAATCAATCTACTTCTTGAAGTTGTATGCCATTTGGTTCCTACCATTTTCAGGTTATCACAGCTAATTTTCACAGGCCAATGGCTGCACCCCCCAGTGCCTAAGTGACTCTTACTCTGTCTTTCCTGGAAAAAAGAGGACAAAGTTTCCAGAGAATGACTCAAAAAAACCCAGAAGTGTGTGTGGAGTGCCAATACAGAAGCTGCCTCCCAGTGTAGAAAGAGCTTCCCCTGGGCTGTAGCAGCACATCCTTGCTCTGGGCCTGGGCATAAGGGAGTTAGAGCCACTCATCATATGCACCTGAGCTTCCCAAGTCTCTTTGGATTGAATGCGCGCGCCCTGAGGGCAAGAATTGTTTTTTTTTTCCTGGCCTTTGCATATTCACACATACCTGCTGGCTAGTAAAAGCTTTGGCTTTCACTAAGTGAGATTATTTCAGGTTTGTGGATTTAGGTAAGAGTTGCCCAGGGAAAGCAGGTGTGAATAGCTTTTGAATTTCCAGGGACTGAGGAAGCAGCAAGAAGAATATTTTGATTTGAGGACATAGTTTAGTACTTTTATTCTTACTATATCTTTTTGGAAAATATCCTTTTAGAATTACTAATCATGATGTTACTTGCTGATAGATGATACTGAGGACATATTAGCTGGCACTGGGTGATTGCTCTTGGGGGAAACACATCACCAGAATGGGGCTTTGAGCCAATAGCAGGAGAATTCTGCTGCCCTTAAAGAGTCTTTCTAGGATCCTGAGAAGAGAGATGTAGTCTGCCTTGTCCTGGGGACCAGCCTGGTATGGACACTTAAATTGGGCAAAGCCATTTAGAACCATTAATTACTACCGTTTTTATAGCTAGTCATTTGTGTCCTTAACGACTATTGGAGCATGTAGTGCGAGAGCTTGGTCTAAACTTAGTTTCCACCAGACTGACTTTCATTTCAGGCATTTGAAACTTTATCCTGATTATTGGCAGGCTTGGAATTATTGAATGCCATGCTGCTGCATTTAGTTGTTTCTGGATCTTTTTATCTCATTTGTTTTATTGAGCCAATTAAAAAAAAAAAAAAAACAAAACTGGCCAATATCAAATAGTTTTGATGATTACTGCTTTATAATCTGGTGTGACATCCACTGTCTGGCCCTCTTCCTTTCCACATTTTCATTATTTCCTTTTTGTTCCTCATTTTTTGGTACTTTGATATGATTCTAGATGAATAAATTAGTTTGGATGGTATTGTCAATTTTATTGAGCATGGCTCAACCTTGGGCATTTAATATTTCTTCGATTATCATCTGGCTTTATTTCTGAAGTGTTTTATAGTTGCATTCAAATAATTTTTGTGTATTTATAGCTGAAATTTCAGATATTTCATATATTCTATAAGTATTATGAATAGAATTTCTTTTTCTATTTCTTCCTGTATAATTTGTTGTTTATATGAAGAAAGACTTGATCTGAATCGGCTTTTTTTATAGGCTGCTACCTTAATCAAATTTATTGTTTCAATTATTTGTTTATTTTGATTATTTTCTAGAGTTCTTATAGTAAACTATTATGTCATTTCCAAAATGCTGATTTTATTGTTTTGCCTTTTTTTATTTTAAAATTTCTTTTTCTTATCTTCCTGTGATTGCTAATATTTCTAGAACTATAGAAAATAATAGTGGTGACAGTAAATATCCTTGCTTTATCTTTGATCTGGTGGAAAGACTACATCTTTCTCCACTATAAATAATGATAGCTCTTCATTTTGGATAGATACTACTTACAATGCTAAAGAATGATCCATTTATTCTGATATTTAAAAAAAAGTTTTTTAAATAAATGAGTATTTTCCTCCCCCCAAAACTTTTCTGGCACTTTTTGCTATAACCCAGTAGTTCTCAAAGTTTGAGCTGAGGATCCTTGGGAATCCCCAAAATCCTTTTAAGGGATCCTCAAAGACAAAACTATTTTCATAAAACTAAGATAACATCTGTCTATTAAATCATTCTGCTCATTTCCAACTACATATTTGTATGAGACCAGATTTTCTTTATGTACTTCAATCAAAGCAACTTATTGCAATTGACTGACTGCAGAAATAATTTTGAGAAACTAAAGATCCTTTATTAAGCTTTTCACCACTTTTTGGGAAAAATATAATTATTTTTCATAAAAATGTTATCAATATTAATATTTAAAATGTCTTTTGATATGAATCGATAAATAAATGCTTAAATTTTATCACTTTAAATTTCAAATGTAGACAATACTTATAGATGTGATTTACATAAAGAAAAGTTCTTTGGAGTCTTCAATAATTTTAAAGAAGGTAAACAGATCCTGAGACCACTTCAAATGAGATCATTTTTGCACTACGCTAATGCTAAGCACAGTGCTTGGCATTTTATAGGTATTTAATAAATCTTTGTTCTCTTCCCTCTCTTTTCTTTTTATAATTTTACTTATTTCCTCTTTATTTTTTCATTTTTCGTATTGTCAATGTCATTTCTTTTCTTATAAAAATCAGTGTTATGGAATTCCTTATCTACTTTATCAGCGCCTCCTCCAATCAGTAATTACCTTTACTTAATTTTTTTTTCAATTTTGTTTATCTCTTCTTGATTTTCAGTTTTCTATTTTTTGTGTTTGTCTGGAGTTTGACATTTTGCTTTTCCATCTTTCTAGATGCATACACAATTCCCTGATTTCTTTCCTTTCTCAGCTGTCGATAGAAATGTTTCCATTTTTAACTCCAAAGTTTAGATATGTTGCCTTACCGTTCTCATTTTGTCCAGTGAAATATTTTATTGTTTCTATGATTTGATCTTTGAATCATCAATTCTTTTAAATTTAATTATTTAGTTTTTGTTCAAGTTTGATTTTTTCAACTGTTGTTTCATGATTACATATTTTTTCCCTCTATTGTGGTCAGAAAAAATGTTTAACATTTATGCTGTTTTGCATTTATTGATGAAATTTTTATAATGTGGCACATGGTCAATTTTTGTAAAGATGCTTTAGATGTTGGAGAAATATATATATTCTCTATAGTCTCATTTAGTTATCATCAGAGACATATCACATCCAAATTTTCTACAATTCTATTCAGACTCTGCCAACTTTTAAAAAATTATTTCTTATCTAGTTATATTAGTCTAGGTCTAAAGGGAATGCATTAAAAGTCCTAAACTATTATAATTTTTTGCCTATTCTTCCTTTAATTAAATCATTTTTTCCTCTCCAACTACTTAGATGCTATGGAATCTGAGGCCTGTATGTTAAGTGCTATTATTATTTCATCATCTGCAATGCCCTTAAACTAATTTCCCTGCTTATATCTTTTAATTATGTCTATTTTTTTTACTTTGTCTTAGATGTATTTATTGCCTTCTCTTCTGAATTCATCTAAAATATAATAATTTGTGATCTAGTTCCCCATTTAACTGTGTCAATATTCATGTTTTGAGTGTTTTTTCCTTGTAACAAAAATTAGTAATTTAAAAAAAATCCATTCTACTTTCCTATTGATTTCATAAGTAAATTCAAACCTTTCACATTTAAATTTGTGGATACCAATTGTGTATTTATATCCAAAAAGAATCTTGTATGCTTTTTCTTTCTTTCCCTTTCTTAACAAAGGAGAAGGAAATTGAGAAGGAATAGAAGTCTAATCAGCACTAATGATCTCTAATTGAAATTGGCTATTTCTACTACTATGATCCCTCTTCATTTACCACAACTAGCTGTAGATCTTTGCTTCCCATACTTTTTTCCTCTACTATATTCAGTTTAATACATTTACCAAATCATTATGTCTATAACTTTTTTATCCCTTTTCAGATAAGAGTTAAATCACCCAGCAATAGTCATTAAAACCATCTGATATTGGTTAAAAAATAGAGATGAATCAGTGGAACAACTACAAAGGAGAAGCAGAAACAATGAAATTCAATGATCCCATGCCTGATGGACCAGAAATATAAGTTACTTAGGAAAGAAGCCACTTTTTGATTAAAGGCTCTGGGAAAAGTGGAGAGTAATCTGGCAGAAATTAGGCTTAAATTAATAGTGTGCACTACCCTCCACGATGCATTCTAATGGATATGTGGCCTTATTATTAAAGATCATAGGGCAAAAAATTGGAAGAGAAGCTGATCATGTGCTTTTACAGGTTCTGGAGAGGAGCTGTAATCTTAACTAAACAAAGGATAGAGACAACTACAGAAGATAAAATGAATATACCTGTGATTATATCAAATCAAGAAGTTGTGCAAATGAAATGAATGCATTTAGCACCAGAGGGAAGTGGTCAAAGGAGAAAAATGTTTGATCATATTTCTCTGATAAGGTTTGGTACAGAAGACATAAATAAGCAATATATACCTGTAGCTCCTTCTTTAGCCATCTATATCTACATCTTTTTTGTTTGTTTGTTTGTTTTTTGCTGAGGCAATTGGGGTTAAGTGACTTGCCCAGGGTCACACAGGTAGGGAATGTTAAGTGTCTGAGATCAGATTTGAACTCAGGTCCTCCTGACTTCAGGGCTGGGGCTCTATCCACTGCACCACCTAGCTGCCCCATCTATATCTACATCTATATTCATATATATACATACACATGCCTTTATATACGTATGTATAATTTTATGAGATCAGTTGGTTTTCAGTCAGGACTGATTATGATTCCATTTAGGATTTTCTTGTTGAAGATATTGGAGTTATTTGTCATTTCCTTCTCCTGCTCACTGAGCAAACAGACTTAAGTGTCTCGTTCAGGGTCACATAGATAACATACATCCGAAGTCAGATTTGAACTCAGGAAGTCGTGCCCAGGCCCATTGCCTGGAATGCCCGTGCCCATCAGGCTTTCCCAAGAAAAGGAGCTGGACAGAACATCAGCTGCACTTTGCCTCCAGACGGCTAACCTCCCAGTGACTCCTGGGCCAGGTATCCCGCTTCTCTGAGGGAGCCGGCCTCCTGAGGACTTTGCCAGGTCGGGGAGTGGGCCCTAGCACAGCACAAGGGCCTTCTCACCCGCTAATCCAGGATTGGGTTCCACTCCTTCTCTTTTTCTTTCCTGGATTTGATGAATGACTTTGGAGAAATGGATACAGCCACAGAAGCTCTCTTTGGCGTTTGGAAATGGAGGCTGAAGGCGGGGAGTCCTGGGGTCCCACTCGGGAGGAAGAGGAGGGGCTCAGACTCCGCTCGAGCCTGGCTTGTGGCCGGCAGCTTGATTAAAGTCACATGCCTTTATCCCAGTGACCGCTTCTCCATAATTGGTAAGGAAAAATGTAAGTGCTTCCTGCTACTCCTGGGAGCCTGTGGGCTTTCTTTGGCCAAGTGCCACATCTCTGGGGCAGGGAGGGGAGGGACCAGTGGGGGTCAGGGGGAGGTGATGCTCAGGAGCTAAGAACACTTTCACCTCCAGGATGGCCACTTTCACCCAGCCTGGGATCGACGTCTGGGTGGCTCAATGAACAGGGCGAGACCAGTGGCTCAATCACAGCAGGAGTGCAGCCTGGGTAAGTGCATGGGACACCCCCACCCTCAGCATCGAATAGAAAATGTGCATCACCTGGTGTCATTACTGACTTTGCCTCAGTTTCCTTCTCTGAAAAACAAGGGAATCGATTGAGATGGCCTCTGAGATCCCTTCCAGCTCTAAGTCTAAGAACTCAGTGTCCCTACGCACTTGGGGGAGCTGGAGTTGAGGATCCTTACAAATGCAGCATCTCTATCCCAAGCAGCTTCCATCTTGTCTGGCTGGGGGAGGAGTGGGGACGGGGCGGGGGTCTCTCCAGGCTCAGCTCACAGTAATCCCCTTCATGTTCTCTTTGGTTCCGCCAGACTGCTCTTTCTGCTGCTCCCGGTATGGGACCAGCTGTTCCATGGGACCAGGCACTCCCCCTTCCCCTCAGCCTTAGCTTCCTTTAGGGATCATCTCAAGTGCCCCCCCCACTTTACTGCTCCTTCTACTTATAAGTGCCTCACCCCCATAATATGTTTTGCATGGATGCATCCCCTCTTAGAATGGGATCTCTTTGTAGAGAGTGACTGTTTCACTTCTGTCTTTGCATGTGCAGCACCCAGTACGGGCTCTGACTCATAGTAGGTGCTTTACTACAGGTTTCAGAAGTGAATCAATGAGGACCTCCAGTTCCTCAAGATCCATGTTTCTAGCTCTGGATGACAAGCAAAAAACAGGGTGATGATGGCTGAATGGATGGATGGATGGATGGATGGATGGATGGACAGATAGATGGATGGATGGATGACTCCTTCCATGCTGGAGCTTCCACACCTAAGCTTTGACAGTTACTCAATCCAGAGCAGAGCTGGCCTTGGGGACCTTTCCAGACCTTGTGCTTCAGTGCAATAGCCTTTGATGACTCCCTATTGACTCCAAACCAGGAGGGGAATGGGTGAAGGAGTCTGCCAGTAAGGACACAAGTAAGGACCCTATAAATATTGTCATTGGAGTCACACTGGGACAAGTTTCCCAAACCCTTGACATTTATAGTCTCACTTAGTCTTCCCAACAACTCTGAGAGGACCATGGTGGGTGTCCAAGACAAGATTGTTCACCTGGAATACAAATGGGAGTCACGAAACAGCACTTAAGAATCCTCACAGCTGTAAGTTCACTTCATTGTATTTTAATTTATTTTCTTAACGATTTTCCAAATACATTTAAATCTAATTTGATCTCCACTAGGAAATATTATGGGCTCACTGTAGCCTGTAGATAGCACATTTGACACCTTTGTCCTGATGTGTACAAAGGAAAGAAAGGTCACTAGGGAGGAGGGGATTCAGAGCTGAGCCTGGAAGGATAGCTTAGCTCAGCTCCATTTTCTTGCTTTGTCTCTTCCTCTTTATCCCAGTGTAGTCTTTTGGACTGTCCCCCCCATAACTTCATCAATATTTGCTATTTTCTGCCTCACTGCTTCCCAGGCCCAATCAAGGGGACGCTTTGAGGCCCCCTAGAAAACCCTAGAGATGTAGTTCCTCTGGGATTGGAGGCTCCTTCCCCATCTCCTGAATTGTCTGGATTTCCATTCCATGTCCCCATCTACAGGAAGCTTTTCCCAGAGTCTCTTTATTCTAGTGCTTTCCCGCTGATTTGTCCTGCCTCTGGTTTCTTGATGTCCCGGGTCCCCTGTTAGACTCTAAGCTTGGTGAGAGCTGGGACTGGTTATTTGTTGTTTGTTTTTGGTATCTTTGCATCTCTAACTCTTAGCACAGCGTCTGATATCTAGTAAGCTTTTATTAAATGCTTGCTGCTCAACTTGAACCTAAATGCTGTCAGTCAGTTAATAAACATTTATTAAGCTCCTACTATGTGCCATGCTAAGCCTGGGGATGCAAACATGAAAAAGAAAGCATCTCTCCATTCAAGGATCTAACAATCGAATGGGGAAAGACATCATACTCAATGAGTGAAAAAGGAGTGCAGAGGTAGAGGGAAGGTACCTGCCTGGGGGCACAATGGAGACTGCTCCAAAGGACCAGCTTTGGGGAGATGGCCGGCCTGGGAGCCCTATTTAAATTGGATTTTGGGGGTTCTCCAACCAGAGGGTGCTGAGGATTCTTGCATGAGCACCAAGGTGGGTGCAGCGTCACGGGATGATGGGTGTCCTGATGACATGGGTCATTGCCGCCATGATGGAGTTGGGTCCAAGGGTGTGCAGCTGATGGGAACTGAAGCCTACTGGGAGCAAGTTACCCCCCGCCCCTTCTCCATGCTCCTCTCTTCCTCTGTTCTAAGCAGGGTTTCTATCCTTTCCTTGATCTTCCCACGAGCGCCAACAAGTCATTCTGTTTTGTCTATATCAGCATCCATTGATGACTCCAGCTGCCCCTCACCTGACAGGACTGTCCTCCTCCTTCGGATCCTTCCTTTTGGACACCCCTGGCTTCCGCTACTCGTTCGCTCTGCTAAGCCGAGCTTCTCAATGAGCAACTTGTTCAGTCATGTTGGCTTATTTGGATCGGTCAACAAACACTTATTGAACACTCTGTGCTGGGGTGACAAGGTGGTGCAATGGATAGCGCCCTGGGTGTGGAGTCAGAAAGACTCCTCTTCCTGAGTTTAAATTTGACTTCAGACACTGATGAGCTTTATGAGCCTAAGTTAGTCAAGCCACTCTGCTTGCCTTAGTTTCCTCATTTGTAAAATGAGCTGGAGAAGGAAATAGCAGACCCGACCAGGACCTCTTTCAAGAAAAGACCAAATGGGGTCAACAGAGACGCGGCCAGCCCTGAAAAAGACTGAACAAGGACCCCAGACAGACCCTGTGTGACAGGCTGGAGATGCAAAGGAAGACCAAGAAGCCCCCGGGCGGGGGTAGAGACATAACTATAGGAGGCCAGCGTTAGCCGAGTCTTGAAGGAAGCCATGAAGAGATGAGGAGGGATAGATGAGAGACAACCAGGGAAAGTACCCAGAGTTAAGGCCTGGAGGATTGAGGGGTGGGGGGGATAGTCAGGAGGCCTGTGGATCACAGTGCGTGTGTGCATGGGTGTGTGTGGGGGAGAGAGTTACACACACACAGACAGAAAGAGAGAGACAGAGACAGAGACAGACAGAAACAGAGAGAGACAGAGAAAGAAAAAGACAGAGAGAGACAAACACAGAGACAGAGAGACAGAGACAGAGAGACACAGAGACACAGAGAGACAGAAAGAGACAGAGACAGAAACAGAGAGACAGACAGAGACAGAAACAGAGAGACAGAGACACAGAGAGACAGAGAGACAAAGACAGAGAGACAGAGACAGAAACAGAGAGACAGACAGACACAGAGAGACAGAAAGAGACAGAGAAATAAATAAAAACAGAGAAAGACCAAGAGACAGAGGAACAGAGACACAGAAAGAAAAACAGGAAAACAGACACAGAGACAGAGACTCAGAGATAGAGAGAAGAGACACACAGAGACAGAGAAAGACACAGGCTGAGGAGTCCAGCATGATTCCTACGCCGGGAGCCTGTGGCCCTCGATGGCAGCCATAAAGAAGGGAGGAAGGGCTGGGGCATGAGTTCAGTTCTCAACATTAAGGACGAGGGGTCTGCTGGATGCCTCCTTGGAGAGGGGAGGTTGGAGGTCGGCTCCCTGGTCCCAGTGCCCGCGGCCGCACAGAGAGGCTCCTGGGCCAGCACCCCCTCGGATGCTGGGCTCAGCACATCGGACACCTGGCCAGGCTGCCCTTGGCGCTTGGGGCCGGGGCTGCTGGCCAGGCTGAGTCTCTCCAGCTCTGGGCAACGGCCCGGGGGGGATGGAGGGACAGAGAGAGCTGGGAAAACAGGATGGAGATGGGCTGAGGAAGAGACG
This sequence comes from Myrmecobius fasciatus, assembly GCA_023553655.1. Lineage (NCBI taxonomy): Eukaryota > Metazoa > Chordata > Mammalia > Dasyuromorphia > Myrmecobiidae > Myrmecobius > Myrmecobius fasciatus. Next base: position 18,943 of record JAJPUD010014981.1, read on the forward strand.
GAGGGAGGAGGCGCTCTCCTGTCCAGGGCACAGCAGCCAGTGGCGTGACCTGGAGCTGGGGGCCTCCCGGCAGGGACGGTGATACCCACCCCTGGCAACACCAGCCCCCAGCCCTCACCCGACCTCTGGCTCTGCTGGGTCCGAGGCAAGGCAGAGGCCCAGCCTGCTGCCTTCCAGACGCCCTTGGCCGGCTTCGGCCCTGAGCCCCGCTGCCGCTGACAGCCTCCGGCCGGAGGCAGATGCCCACGAAGAGGGACCGTCCTCTGGTGCCCATGCAGAGAAGGGCACGAGGACAGGCGCGGGCACCCGCAGGGCTCATGGGGAATGATTGATGCCCATGAGAATGGGCACACGGGGCAGGGGAGAGGCAGAGATGGCTGGCCATGCCCAGCTTCTCCCAGACCTTCCAGGCCGCGGTCCATGAACAATACTCTGCCCTAATTGCCGCCGTTTGGGGAATTCTTTTCTTGGGGCCCGCCCCCGTACCCCCACTTTTTCCACCCTAAAAATAGCGCCTGCAAACAGTTGCCATCTGAGTCACAGCGGGAGACTTTAACTCATGAAGTCCTGGCACCGCACCTCCGGAAAGGCTGGCAGTGGCAGTCGGGGGCAGGCTGTGCCAGGTCTGTGCCAGCCAGTCTGGGAGCCCAGGGTGCTCCCCCCACGCTTACACATACACTCAGACACACACACAGCCCCCCTTACACTCACACTCACACACACTCTCACACACACACTCACATACCCACACACACTCTCACACACACACACTCACACACACTCACACATACTCACACACACACTCACACCCTTACACTCTCATACACACTCACACACACACTCTCACACATACACACACATCACACACACACATCACACACACACTCACACATACACACACACACTCTCACACATACACACACACACTCACACACACACACACACACTCTCACACACACACACATTCACACACACTCACACACACACACACACACACACACACACACACACACACCCTTACACTCTCACACACACCCACAGGCCATCCCTTTGGAAGAAACTCAGCTCTGTCCGCCAGCCCTTTCTGCCATTCTGACTCCTCCAGGGTCAGTGCCGGCCTGGGCAAGTGGGGAGACAGTGGGAGGGTCCCCGGAAAGTGGATGGAAGGGGGGGCTAGGCCCACAGGAAGACCTGGCTTCCACCAGGGGTCGTGGGCAACCCTGCGTGTCCCAGCTCTCCCCCGGGAATGCTCACTGGGCCCTTCCTGTCCTCAGTTCTCCCATCTGTAAAATGGGCCAGCTGGGCGGCTCCAAGGCTTGGCCAAGCGGAAGGAAGCCTTGCGCTCCCCCGGACGCCGTGTGTCCGCAGGCTGGCCACCGGCGCTCTCCGGTTCTCTCTCTCCCAGGCGTTCGGGGCCGTCGGCTGGACTTTCACGGGTCCCGAGCCTCAGCTCCGGGCCTTGCTCCTTGGATTGGATTTTGTGGAATTGAGGTGGAACCCGGGAAAAGGGCCGGGGGCCGCCTCTGACCCCGCGGCTTCCCGCTGGGCCAATCGTTCGGCCCCTTCTGGGTCCTCAGTTTCCTCATTTGTCCGCCACGGGGATGGGATGTCCCAGCCTCTGAGCTCCGGCTTCCCGCCCGGGGCCGGTCCGTACCTTGCACCGTGGCCCTGTGACCACTGGAGGGCACTCCAACACAAGGCTCCGGCGGGCCCCCTCCGGGCCGGCTTGGCCGCCTCCCTCCGGGCTCAGCCTTAGCCCTGTCCTGGCCGCAGCCCCGAGAGCAGCCTCTGGAGGGGGCCAGGAGCGGGGGGAGGCGCTTGAGCAGCTGGGTCCCCCCTCCCTCTCCCCCCACTTGTTCCGGTACCCTCCGGCAGTCCGGCTCAGGGTGGATGAGGAGGCCGGCCGGGCCGAGGGCCTGGAGTCTGGGGGGAGCTGGGCTGTTTGCCCCGAGGCTGGGCCACTAGGACTGAAGGCTCTTCTTTGGTTTGTTCTGCTTGAGCCCAGAGGGCAGAATTAGGGGCCAGGGGAAGTCCTGGAGAGGCAGAAGGAGGCAGGAGGTCGGGTGTGGAAAGGGCGGCCTCCCCGGCTCGGGGTGAAGGCTGAGACAAGGGGCTGGATGGCCGACTGTTGGGTGTGGTAACGGGGCGTCCCGGTCACGGTGCATTGGACCGGACCAGGCCTCATCCCTTTTCCACCCCTGAGGCAAGACCTGCATCTGTAAGCAGCTCGTGAGTGCCTGCGGCGGCACTCGGAATTGGGGGTGTCTCTAATAAAGGAGGGGGGAGGAGGCAACCCCTTGAGACATCTCCCCCGCTCCTCCCCTTCTCCCTTCCTCTAGCCCCTCCCCTTCTCCCCTCCCCCACCCATCTCCCCCTCCCAGAACCCTTTGGGGCCAAGCCCAGATCTGGCAGCCTCTCTCATCTCAGAGCTCCGGGGGAAGCCCGCCCGAGAGCCGCTGCCCTGGCTGGCCCCCCGGCCGCCCTTCCCGGACCCCCTCAGCAGGCTGGCAGAGCTTTTCGCCCAGAGCTGCCTGCCTGTCCCCCACAATCCGGGCCTCTGGGGAGTCCTGCTCTATTCCTGGCCCCCATTTCTTCCCAGTAAGAAGCAAGTTGCAGAGTGGAGGTTCTTGTCTGATATTCTTGTTCTCATCCCAAGTTCTAGGTTCTCAGGGTTCTCTCACTTTTTACGGCCAGAGACAGAGGGACACATAGAGACACGGGCATGTGCACATGCGTGTGAAAGAGCCGGGCTCTGGTTGTTTCTCTTTTTCAGAGACAGCCCAGGAAGGGCTCTGCCCAGTGAGCTCTCCGCCCCAAGCCTTGTTCTCTGGGCCCCAGTGGGCTCTTCTGTGCAATGGGGGAGATAGCAGCCTGCCTCCCCACTCCAGGGTGCTTGTCCACTTACAGAGCCTCTGGGAGCTCATTCTCATTCTGGTGACTTGGACCCCTGGGCCAGGGAACTGGGGAGACCATTCACCCCCCGCCCCCTCCCCTTCTCTCTCCCCTTCCCCCCTTCTTCCTGGCCCTTCACCCTTCACCAGTCTTCATCCCGGACTCAGGGGGGGCAGAATGACTAAACACATTTTACACGGGGCAGGGGGGGAGGGAGACGAGCCCAGGGGAAGACCGCCTTGCCCAGGAGCCCAGTGGCAGATTGGCCCCCCAGCCCCCAGCCTGGGCTCTCTCCCCTGGGCCCCCCCAGCCCCCAGCCTGGGCTCTCTCCCCCGGCCCCCCCAGCCCCTTTGTTATCAGGCTCCATAACAAAAGTGACCCGGCCGGCCGACCAGCTGAAGTTTGTTTATTTCTGCATCGCCCATGGAGATGAGCTGGGGGGACACAGCGCCTCAGGAGGAGGCCGGCCGGCCCGCTCTGCCTCCAAATTTGGCCAAGTCTCCCTTCTTCCAGAGCTGGCCCTCGGAGACCAATTAGGAGGCCAGGGCCGCAGCTGGAGGCCTCCCGCAACGTCCTTGGGCCTCCCTGGCTGCAGCCGGGGCTCCTAGGTGAGCGTGCTGAGGCTCAGGCTGGAGCCCCCGGGGGAGAGCTCGGCCGAGCAGCTGGGATCCGAGCCGGGACCGAGGTACTGACCCCCAGAAGCCCCGGCTGCAGCTGGGGACCCGGAGGGGGGCTCCCAGAAGTCCTTCTCCGGGTGGGTTGTCCCGGCTGCTTCATGATTTGGGGCTCCCTGGCCATGAGCTCAGGGTCATTGCTGCCCCTTGTCCCTCCTCCGCCTGTCTAAGCTTTACCAGCTCAGGGCGGGCCTCCTCTGGGAAGTCTTCCCTGACTGAGCAGCCCTCGCTGCTCTCCCCCTTCTCGGGCCACGAATCTGAATGGCCACGGACCTGAATGGCCACAGATCTCAATAGTCATGGATCTAAATAGCCATCAGTGTGTTTGGGGTCATTTGGTAGACAAAGTGAAAAGGGGGTGTTGGCTCAATGTTTGTTGACCTGCTGGCCAATGGGGCAGCTGTACAGCCTTCCAGCCCGAGATGTGGGCAGAGTGGCGCCCAGGTGGCACTCCTCAGAAGAGAGTAGCTCAAAGGGTGCCTACCTTTGTGGAGGGAGAGTTCTCATGGAGTTATGCAACTTGCGGGCCCCTGGCCTAATCTGCCCATTTTACAGATGGGGAAAGTGAGTGCTGGAGACATGGTCACCCACGGGTGAGCCCAGATTGGGGTCTGGCTCCCAGGTGTGCTGACTCTCCCACCCGTGACCTTTCCCATGCTCCCTCCTCTGTACAAATGGGACTATTAATCTCTCTGATGTCCTCAGTGGTGCCGCAGGCATTAGAGAGGGGGACCCGGCCCTTGTCTGGAAGGTGGATGTGGCCCTAAGGGGCACCCTGAGAAAGGAAGTCCACGGACATGGCCCAGTGATTCCAGACCATGGAGGAGCTAACAAGGGCTTTCCAGACTCTCGGCTACAATTAGAATTTCAATTAATGGTTTGAACAACAACAGCAGCAACAAGGAGCACTTTATACAGGGTGCTAAAGTTTACAAAGGTCTGTGTACAGATTTCTATTTCATTTAAAGCTCATCAGACCCACAGATGCCCTGAAGGATGCTGGGATGGCCAACCTGGCAGCTCCCTCCTTGGGCTAGGATGATGGCTTGAATCTCCTGAAATCAGGGAGTGTGTAAAAGCTCTTACACTGGGTTTCTCTAATCAGCTTCTGTGACTTGGGAGGGTAGTGGGGCGGCAACTTACCTGGAGGAAGTCCCAGATTTGGGGTGCCTCATCTGCACTGTGATGGAGGATGCTTTGGGAGGGGCGCAGAGTGGAGGAGACCCGGGCACCCCATTCTGGCAGGGACATCGATAAGCTGGGAGCAGCCAGAGGAGGCTGGTGGTGGTGGTGGAAAGAACCGGCCTGTTGGGGAAGGGAAGGCTGGGAGTGGGAACGGGAAGCGGGAGCTGTGTTCAAATGTCTTTGTTTAGGAGACATTGGGTCATTCCCGAGGGACCAGAGAACAACGGGATTTACCTCCAGAAGCAGATTTCAGCTCGAGGTCACGGCAAGCTCTGGCTGGCTGGGGCAGTGGCCCCTGTGAGCCCTCCCCTTGGAGGGCCTTAGACAGAGGCTGGCATCCACTCATGGGGAGGTGAGCTCAGGGGTTCCTTGGATGGCTTGGCCTGAGGAGATCCCTTATCTCTGAGATGCTGAGAAGATTCTATGATTTTTTTCCCAACTGCCCTGGTCCTGCGGCCCTGAGGCTGCTGGGAACCCAGCTCTGGGTTACCTGGTGTATGGACAGAGCAATGCTATCTCTGTGCAGGGCTCAGGATGACCTTCCTAGCTTGGGGCAAAGCAATCTGGAGCCCCGAATTGGCCTGGCAGAAGCCAGGGGCCCCACGCCTGAGTGCCCAGGGGGCCGGCTGGCCATTCCCAGAAAACAGGCATCCCTGAGCCCTCCTCCTCACTTCCTTAATGAAATCTGCCAGGCTCTGGTCGGCTGGGGCTCCAGCCTCTCCCAGTCAGTTAATCTTTAGAGTCCCGCAGCTTTTATGGGCTTCCTGGGAGCCGCCCTAGATTCTCGTTTCCACCCGTGGTGATCCGGCCTTGCCGCCATCTCTCAGCATGTCTTGGGGATCGTTCGCCAGGTCTTTGATGTTCCTCGGACATCTTGAGACGCTTAGGGCCGTGCTTCCAAGCGGCGAGGAGGGACCGGCTCTTGTTCCTGGACTGAAACAGGCCCTGGCAGGCTGGGCAGCCTTCCCTCTGGACCGCTGTCTGCCTGCCCCCCGGCCCAGCGAGCTCCAGCTTGGAAATCGCTCTGAAAGCCCCAGTACAAAATGGGATTTTAGAAAAGCTGATTTTTTAGTGCTTCTTCTCCCAATATTGTTATTCCTGAATTTGGGGCTAAAGTGCCCCCCCCTCCGTGCTCCCCCCATTTTCTCCTAACATATTTAAAACTTACATGGAGCAACGGGCCTTGGATTCTAAAATCCCAAAGGACAGAAGGCGTCGTGACCCTAAGGCTCCTGATTTCCTTTTCATGGATGAACATCTACTAGAGGCCTGATACTGCTTGGGGGGAGGGAGACAGCTCTCCCCCCCTCCCCGAGCTTAAATCCTACTGGGTGGAGGAGGGGCAGCAGGGAACCTGTGCACAGAGAAGCAAATGCTGAGTCTGTATGAAGTGGTCCAATGTACTTGAGAGAGAGAGACTGAGAACTCAGGGATGGAGAGAGAAATAGAGAGAAGAGAGAGATACACAGAGATAAAGAGAGACACATACACACAGAGAGACAGAGACAGAGAAAGAGACAAAGACAGATACAGAGAGACACAGAAAAGAGGAAGAGAGATGCACAGAGACAGACACTGATAGAGACACGGAAGGAGACAGAAAGAGAAAGAGGAAAAGAGAAACAGATAAACAGAAATGGAGAAGACAGACATTGAAAAAGACAGGGAAGGAGGGAGAAATAGACAGAGAAAGAGACAGATACACAGATGAGGAGAGACAAAGAGAGATATATACTGACAGACAGAGAAGAAGGGAAAAATAGAAAGAGGAAAAAAAAGAGATACACAGAGATGGAGAGAGAGACAAAGAGAGACAGAGACAGAAACAGAGACAGGCAGAGAGAGAGACAGACAGAGAGATAGATATTGACAGAGAAAGGGAAGAAGGGAGAAGGAGAAAGAGGAAGAGAGAAACAGAGACAGAGAGATAGACACTGACAGGGAAGAAGGGAGAAATAGAAGAAGAGAACAGATTCATAGAGATGGGGGGAGAGAGAGAGACAGAGAGGCACACAGAGACACAAAGACAGAGAGAGACAGAGACAGAGACAAAGACAGAGAGACAGAGAGATACTGACAGAGACACAGAAGGAGGGAGAAACAGAAAAAAGAAGAGAAAAACAGACACAAAAGACATCGAGATGGAGACAGAGACAAAGACAGACAGACACTGACAGAAATAAAGAGGAGGGAGAAAGAGAGAGACAAAGAGATACAGAAACAGACAGAGACATACCCAAAGAGGAAAGAGACAGGAAAGGAGGGAGGAAGAGAGAGGAAGAGAGACAGAGAGACATAGACAAAAAGAGACAGACACTGACGGAAGGAAGGAGAAAGGGAGAGAGGAAGAGAAAGCCAGAGCCAGAGACTGAGATAGATGGAAATTGAGACAAAGGGAAAGTGAATCACTGGGGAGTAACTAGGCCCGGGGGTCCCAGGACTGGGCTTGGATTCTGGGACTCGAGGAGAAGAGACACCAGTTTCTGGCTTTCTGCCATCCTACTCTCCTTGGCGTTCCTCCCCCAGCATGCTCCATTCTCACCTCTTCACCTTTGCCATTTTTTTTGTCTGCTCTATTTGTAATGCTTCTATTTCTTGGAATCCTTGGTTCTTTCAGTCAGTCAGTCAACAAACATTTACTGACCACCTACTATGTGCCAGCCCTGTGCTAAGCACTGGGTAGTAAAAGAAAAGGAAAAGTCCTGCCTTTGAGGAGCTCACAATCCAATGGGGGAGGAAACATGCAAACAAGCTATGGAGAGGATCCACTGGAGAAAGGAATGAAGAGAGAAGAAAAGAGAAGGGGAAGGGGAGGAGGAGAAAGAGGAGGGGGAGAAAGGAGTGAAGAGAGAAGAAAGGAGAAGGGGAAGAGGAAGAGAAAGAGGAGGGGGAGAAAGGAGTGAAGAGAGAAGAAAGGAGAAGGGGAAAAGGAGAAGGAGGAGAAAAAGGAGGGTTTTTTTTGGGCGGTTTGAAGAGAATCAGGTGCATCTGGTGGATTTAGCTAAAACATCCCCCAATGTGTAATCCAGCATTCTAGGAGCAATCTAGTCCAGTGGGGGAGTAGACCCAGCCAAGTCATTGAGAAGGAATCACTGGGTGAGGAGTGGATGGGGAGAGATAGTCTCTTTCTATCTCTCTGTCTCTCTGTCACTCTTTGTCTCTGTCTGTCTCTTTCTCTCTCTCTCTTTGGAGATAAAGTCTCCATTGTCTGTATCTTGACCAGAGGATGATCCTGTGAAATTCAGAATGTCTGCCATTTTGATTTCCCATTGTTTTTGGTGGCAAGATCAGTGGATGCTGCTGGCAGCATCTGGATCTAGAACCAAAGATAGAGTCTCTGAGAGCTCAGTAGAGAGCTATCTACACACAAAGGGAGCTGCCTGGGGACTCCACAAAGGGAGAAAGGGATGATCATGAGTTCCCTTTGGCCACATGTGCTCCCTAAGCTTGAGCCCACTTTTCTCTGAACCATAAGTATTTTTTGGAAGAGGGCTTTCCAGACTTTTCTTTTGAGGATTGTGTGTGTGTGTGTGTGTGTGTGTGTGTGAATATTTTGTACCAACTTTTCTTTCTGTGCTACCTTAATGAATTAAAATTATTAAAGTTAATTATCATTAAATTAAAGTTTTAAATTATTAAAGTTAATTAAGGCTCACTGATAATCACTGGGGAATAAACTGGGAGGGCTTGTACTAGGACCTTTCCTCCTCCAAGCCCTTCGGGATTACTCCTAGAATCTTGAGGTAGCAGTAGCTCCCCTCTGGGGCCCATTGTGCCATTACTGGTGAGAACCAGGGAAGCAAGCCTAGAGAGACAGATGCAGAATTCAAGAAAAACTTATGCAGAAAAACTTGTGAAAGACAATGCAGGCTGCTGAGTGTGGTCCATCTTAAACTTCCCGCAGGGAGATCTTTGTTTTCCTCAAAGTTAAGTCCTACTGGTATGAGTCACTGGACCCCTTTGGTCGTCCGGCAAAAGATAGACACCCATTTCTGAATCCTGTTTTAAATGCATGAGATAAAACTCAGACATAGGACTATGAAGGAAACCAGTTACAGGGAAATGCAGTTATCAAAATATTTTTTCAAAAGTTCTCAAACCGGGCAGCTAGGTGGTGCAGTGGTTAGAGAAGTCAGGAGGACCTGAGTTCAAATCTGGTCTCAGATATTTCCTAGCTGTGTGACCCTGGGCAAGTCACTTAACCCCAATTGCCTCAGCAAAAAGCAAAAAAAAAAAAGTTCTCCAGACCCTTAGTTACCATCTTCTTCAAACTTGGGGAAAAGAGACTTGGCTATGGGAAGGATCCCAGAACTGGGCCTCAAAGAGCAAGGAAGCAGTCAGCCATCTTCTCCCCCATACCCAGTGCTCTGTCCCCTCTACAGCTGCTTCCTGGGCAGAAGGACCCTAGAATTTCATAACCTGGAGAGACCTCAGCAGCATCCATCCAACCTGCTCAAAAAGCAGCCCCCTCCATAGGGGGGTGATCATTGACTTTATTCCCAGGCAGTTGGGTGGTGAGCTGAAGCTGATAAGAAATGATCCCTCCTCTCCCACAGCTGATTCCTCCCTCCTCTCTAGATCTATGATTTGAGGCCCAGGTACATGGGAGGCCATCCACAGAGGATCCACATCTCCAAGAAGAACATAGAGTTTGCCCTGCCTGCTTCTTCAGACCTTCTCCGACCTGACTGAACAACCATGAGAGCCATGGAGGACTTTAATCATTTATTCATTTATTTAGTTGGTGTTCTGGCTTGTAATTCAGGGTCAATTTAAGAATCATGTCCACGTCCATGTCCATTTAAATGCTTGAGCAGCTTTGTAAATAATAAAAGGCTTAGGGGAGATGACTTGGGGTGGAGCCTGGAGTCAGTAGACTCATCTTTCTCAGTTCGAATCTGGTTTCAGATATTTACTAGTTTCATGATCCTGAACAGGCCACTTAATCCCATTTACCTCACTTGTCAAATGAGGCTTTAAGCTACATGACTTCTTCAGCCCCTCCTCTATGATCCTCTGACCCCAGCATCTTGATCCGGTCTCCCTGGTGTTAGATTTCTTGGATGCCAGATTTCTTTCATCCTGGGAGATGAGTATTACTGCTAGAGATGCTTCCTGGAGGAGGAAGCATGGGAACTACCCTAAGAAGCAAGCACGGGCTTTCTCCCTGCCTCTCAGCAGCGAGCTCCCCGGCTTCCTCTGGCTTTCTCTCCCCTCTCCTAGCCCAGAGTTCCCAGGAGCTGGCTGGTAGAGATTTGCTCAGTCCCTTTTCCTTTCTGAAAGGAGGAAAGAAGCAGCAGTTCCAGAGGCTGTGGGGGCCGGCCAGTCCACCTTTGAGCCTCAGTTACCAGTGTCCCCTCTCACTTCCGGTGCTGTCTCTATTACTCGTTTCCTATTTTTCCGGATATAGCTTGTTTGTACACATTTGTTTATTGTTTGCCTGTGGGATGGTGAGCTCCTTGAGGGCATGGACTGTGGTATCCCCAGTGCTTAGCGCAGGGTCTGGCACACAGTGGCGCTCAATAAGTGCTTATTGGTTGACTGTCATGATTGAAGACACTGGGTATGTGGTCATTAGCTGGACTCAGTGGCCACCAAGTTGTGGCCTGGGAGCTGACTGGCGACATGGTTTCTCTGCTGTGGAAGGACGGGGACGAGATGATCTCCACATCTCTCAGACGTGCCGGATATTGGCTGGGCCCCCTCTCCTCGGAGGAGCCCACGTTTCTGAAGCATCTTCCGTCCTCACCTCGGGTCCTCAGGGCTCATTAGCAGTCAGCGTTCCGGCTGAGGTGCTTCCTCCTTCTCTTCTGTCCCCTGATCTCTCCATCTGGGAAGGGTGGGGGCCCAGCAGGGTCGAAGCTACCGACCGTTCTGCATGAGGTGAAAGGGCCTTGTTCCCCTGGAGAGCGGCCCCATTATGACAGTTTCATTTGATTAAAAGGGGATGTCGATCATTAGGGGAGCCCCCACCGCTATTTCTCCTCTCCCGCCTCTGCCTGCTCCTAAAGTGTTCCCAGATGCGCCCGGGGCGCTTAGTTACCTCCAAATAAACCATCCCTTCAGAAGAAGGACATCCATGCTAATGAGGAAGCTCCGAGCAGAGCATTCTGGTCGCTTTTCCCAGCCTTCTGCGTTTTGATGGATTGAACAATGCCCGGCTGCCATATGATTTCCAGATTGAAGGCAAGGTTCCTTCCATCGTCAGCCCCATGGAATGGAGTGGGGGCGGGGACTCCTTGCCTTTGTGGGGCACTGGGGACTTGTTAGGCCCTTTCCAGGGAAATTACCACCCCAGCTCCCTTCCCACCATTACTTTTTACTGCATTATGGGGAGGGAGAGGGGGCAATTTGAGGAGAGAGTAGGAGAGGGAGCAGGGAGGAGTAATCAGTCCAATGTGCAAAGCTTGCTGATTTCCATCCAGTAGAAACTGCCCCTGCTTTGAGGTCAAATGTTTAGCTCCAACATCCGGGCCTGGGGGTGCCCTGAGGCTGCCCGAGGCCATGGCAGGAGAGCAGGCTCTGTTTTCCCGGCCTCCAGGACAGCAGAGTGACAGGAAAATGGGAACCCCAGGGCTCCAGAGGCTCAAAGCTGGAGTGGCCCTTACCTGAGGGGACTCGTGGCAGCTCAGCTCACTCTGGGACAGTAATCCCCTGCAAAATATTGACCCCCTGAGCCTAAATTTGCCTCTTGGACACCTCCCCTCCCCCTGCTCCTGGATCTATCCTCAGGAGCCAAGCAGAAGGCTGATCTCCCTTGATCATGGCGGCCTTTGAAACACTGGACACAGGCTAAGGAGTCCAGGGGCTTCCACTGTTCTCCCTATGCCCTGGACTCACGACCCTTTCCCCTCCTCCTGGTCCCTCCACGGGCTCTCAGCAGCTGATCCACGTCCTTCTCTAACCAAGTCGCCAAAACTGGACAGAGGCTCCGGGCTGTTTTCATAAAGGAGTCAGGGAGGCCAGAAAATGCTCACAGCCTCAGATGACGTCCTGCATCCCGGGTAAGTGAAGGCCCGCTCTTTGTATGCTGGTCAGAGAAGGGACCTGCCCCACCTGGGACACACCTCTAAGTTCTGCCATTATCTTTTTCCCTTTTTCCCAATTGCAGGTGAGCCGGGTTGAGGCTGCCCCTGACCTTTTGGGAGGCTCAGACCCCTTCCAATGTCAATAACTCCGGAACAGCGGGCACTAACGTCACTGGGGGCTTGGCGCTGGGAAAGTTATTATCTGAAGGTGCCATAAAAAGCTTTGCAGGCCCCGAGCCTTCCCTGGCTGCCGTGGCCCCTCGTGATCCCTCAAAGCGGACTCCGCTTGAAGCGATTTGCTCTTGCTCCCGACCGGTTTTTGGAAGTATCAATACTCATAAAATGGTTCAGTTGTTTTTTCTTTGCTGGGTAAAAGTATCAGGTTTTCCTAATGGGTTTGAGACCTCCCTGCCCTCTGCCAGCTGCCCCTAAACACAGACCTGAGCTTGGGTGGGGGAGGAAGAGGCCCAGGGAGATTGCTTCCTCCTCCGAGGACATCCTCGCCATGTGCTCGCATCGGCTACTGGATCTACCCATGGAAAGCTCTGGGTCCCCCAAGCACGGCCTACCCTGCAATCTCCCAGCTCGGGGTCTCTGCTCCAGCTGGCTTCTGTGTTTCTCTCCTTCTTTTCTTAAAAAGCCCCCGCCCCGACTGACCTGCCATCAAACGGGGGACACAGAGCATTCTGGGCCTTGGCCATTGACAAGTGTGCACTGTGCAGAGGCAGCCGTGAGTCCCGGATTCAAATTCTGCCCCAGATCGTTACTAACCATGTGAGTGGGCAATTCCCTTGACCTTTCTGGGCCTTCATTGCCTCATCTGTAAAATGAGGGGGTCAGAATGTTCTCTCTAAGGTCCCCCTGGGTTCCTGAGCCTCCGAATCAGCAATCCCATGTAGTTGATGATCTGGATGTCGGGGAACTTCTCCCAAGCAGGGACAGGCTGGGTCGTCCATCCCACCAGAGTGGGGGCCCATCTGTCCAGCACGTGACAGGGGCCATCCTGGGCCATCCCTGGGCTGTGACTCCCTTCTCTTCCAGGTGAGTGTTCCTGCAAGAGTCCACTCCTTCCCACGTGAAGTCAGAATAATTAGGTATCTCTGGCTCTTTGGCCACAAATATCACATGGTTCAGCAAAGGTCTTCAGGGGACAGACAGTAGTGATTCTGAAAGGGGCTTTTTTACAGATGGGGAAACCGAGGCCCAAAGAGGCATATATTGACAAAGGGGTCCAAACCCAACTTCCAGTCCATGGAGCAGATGGCCGCACCCAAGGGTGACGGCGGCTGTTTTCTCTTTACTCCCCAGCCAGAATGGGTGACTACACAGCTCAGGACCCCTGCGGGTCAGCCGGAGAGGGTGGTCATCCCTTGCTCAAGGCATGGCGCCCCTGTTTCCAGCCTCCTCAGTCCTCTGCTTTCAAGTACTTGTGACTGCGGGCCGCTGAGACGCCGAGGGTCACATGAGTGAAATCTGGAAGCTTTGGCCCCCGCTGCGGTCTGCTGGACCCGTGATCAGGGAGCTCCCCTCCCCTTTCTGAGCATCCCCCATTAACTCCTTCTGGCTCTGGGTGTTTGTTGTCCCGTGGCCATGGCAACGGAGGGAGGCACGGGTGAGCAGAGTAGCCTCTGAGTGCAGGGAGATCCCATCTCCGGAGCGGGGGTTTCTTTGGTCATAAATCGTGGCGGCCTCTCTCCAGGTGCCCCTGACTTCATTCCCCCCCCCCCCCGTGCCGCCCAGCCTTCTTGCCCCCTCTGCCAAGAGTCACCTGGGTGGAGCGGGCCCAGATTCCCAGGGGCTTACTCGGGAATAGGGCCTCCATCCAAGAAGCTGCGCTGTGCCGGGTTGAGGAGGAGGGGAGCCCGGACACCGAATCTGGGGGCTACTGCTATGTTCCCATGGCAACCTGCCGGGGGAGTTTACGACTCCAGGTGCGGCTCTTCATCACTTTTTGGTTTTAAAAACACGATCTGGGCACTTAAAGCTTCATAATTTCCATTTGAGGGTTTGGAATGTCCCAGGGAGCAGCAAGGAGTCTTGGGGAGAGGTGCCCCCCCTTTTTTATTAAGCCGGGCCTCCATGTTCACCTCTGGTTGGACCAGGTTCCTTTATAGGCTAGGGGCTTTGTGGAGCGAGGTCCTCTCTCTGAAGGAAGGGGCCATCTCCTCTTCCCCCTCTCTTTGCCCCAGAGAAGAATCCTCCCTTGCTTGATGTGTGGCCATAGCCAAGGCTGTGGTGACCTGAGGTTTGCCTCCTGCTGTCTCTCTGGGTCTACATCTCTGTCTCTCCCACAATGCTCAGCGTACACAAGGAACGTGGGGCTTGGGCAGCATGTTGAGGGAATACGTGACCACCACCCTGCCTCACCTACTTTGAGGTCAAAGGATTGAGGGTAATTATGTTTGTCAAAAAGATCTTCCTAAGCACAAATTAAGACAAGTCTGAGGTGCCATTTCACACCTCTCACATTGGCTAAGATGACAGGAAAAAATAATGATAAATGTCGATGGGGATGTGGGAAAGCTGGGACACTGATACATTGTTGGTGGAACTGTGAACGGATCCAACCATTCTGGAGAGCAATTTGGAGCTATGCCCAAAGGGTTGTCAAATTGGGTGTGCCCTTTGACCCAGCAGTGTTTCTACTGGGCTTATATCCCAAAGAGATCTTAAAGGGACCTCCCCCCCCCATGCAAAACTGTTTGTAACAGCCCTTTTTATAGTGACAAGGAATTGGCAAGTGAGTGGATGCCCATCAATTGGAGGATAAGTGATGGTCTATGAATGTTATGGAATATTCTTGTTCTGTGATTAACGACCAGCAGGAGGATTTCAGAGAGGCCTGGAGAGACTTGCATGAACGGATGCTGAGGGAAACGAGCAGAACCAGGAGAACACCGTACACGGTAACAACAAGATTATGTAATAATTAGCTGCGATGGACGCGGCTCTTCTCAACAATGGGGTGATTCAAGGCAATTCCAGTAGGCTTGGGATGGAAAGTGCCATCCGCATCCAGAGAGAGAACCAAGGGGACCGAGTGTGGATTGAAGCAGAGTATTTTCACTTTTTGGGTTTTTCCCTTTGGTCTGATTTTTCTTGTACAACATGACAAATATGGAAAAGTGTTTAACCTATATCAGATTGGGTGCTATTTGGGGGAGGGATGGGGGCAAGGGAGGGAGAAGAACTTGGAACCCAGCGTCTTACAAAAATGAATGTTGGAAACTATCTTTACAGGCATTTGGAAAATATAATACCATTGAAAGATTTTTTTTTTGTTTTGTTTTTTTGCTGAGGCAATTGGGGTTAAGTGACTTGCCCAGGGTCACACAGCTAGGAAGTGTCTGAGGTCACATTTGAATTCAAGTCCTCCTGACTTCAGGGCTGGGCTCTATCACTGAAAGATTTGTAAAAAGACCTTCCCTGATCACTCCAGTTCCCAAAGCAGTCATCTTTGACTCATCCTCCACACCTGGGTAGATGCTCGGTGTGGTTCCAGCCTTCACATCTCTCAGACATGTCCCCTTCTCTCCTGTGCCCCTGCTCCCACCCTGCTGCTGGCCCTGACTGGGGCAGGGCTTGGTCTGTTTGCTTGCAGTCTCTGCCCCTTCTACTCCTTCCTCCAATCAGCCTCCAGAGGGATCATCCTAAGGTATAGCTTGGACTTCCCAATACCTCCAATGACTCCCTATTATCTCCAGAAATGGATGTAAATTGTTTGATTTGACTTATAAAACTTCCCAGCCTGACCCCTTTCCCCCACTGCAGCCTCAGTTTATCTTATTCCTCTCTGCACATTCTCTGGTCTAGAATAACCATAATTACCACTTACATGGTATCTTAAGATGTGCAAAGCACTCGACAAACGTCCTCAAAGCCAGCTGGGAGGAAGGAGCTATTATTAGCCCCATTTGACAACTGCCATTCTCCCTATCTTGGCTGTCACTGCAGCTGACTGCTCCCATGGAGGCTTTCTCTGTGCTGGGGTGCCATGGTGTGCAGAGCACTGCCCCTAGATGTAGGAAGACTTGGACTCAAATCCAGACTCAGACTCTCCCTAGCTCTATGATCCTGGACAAATTGCTTCCCTTCTGTTTGCCTCAGTTTTCTATCTATAAAATGGGGATAACAGTATGCAGCGAGACTGTTGTTGCTCAGACGAAGTGAGATAATATTTGTGAGGTGCCTGGCACACAGTAGGTGTTTAATAAATGCTTGTTTCTTTTCTTCTTCCTTTCCCGGCTGGGAAGACCTCAGGGGAGCCTTTACCTGGAGTCAAGATTCTGCTTTTTTGATGGGTCTCTGCATTAGCTTGGGTCTCTGGCGTCCTGTTCTTATCCCTGCTACCCAGCGTGGCTACCTCAGGGCAAGAGGCAGGGGACCTTGGAGCAAAATGCTGTCTCCGCTCCTCCCCAGTTGGGTTCTTGGACATCCCCTGAGCTTCTCTGGGACTCAGTTTTCTCATCTGTAGGGAGGGGATGACAATCCTTGTTTTTGTTAAAGGCACAGGCCAGGGAACTCCCAAGTTAGAATGGGGGCAAAGCTCTTGGCACCCATCATTTCCCCCCCCCCCATCGTTATCTGCTGAAGTCTGAGGTAAGAAGCCAGGGGCATGGGATCTGAGACCCTGGAGTCAATGTCTGTCACTATTGCCAGTACCTGAATGACCCTTTCCCCCACTCCTGATCTAATGCTTAAAACTGTGCCCCTTATATAGTAGGTGTTTAATTCATATTGAATTGAGCCTCAGTTTACTTTTCTTTCAAAGTGAGGGGGTTGGACTGAAGCTATCCAGATGGTTACTTCCAGCTTTAAATCTCTCAGCAGACTGAGATTATATCAGCCATTTTCTCCAGGAGGAAACTGAGCCCCGAGAAGATGGCCTCGTGCCAGAGCTGGTGAAGCAGGGATGCCAGGGGTTGGTGGGGCCAGAGGAGCGCGTTCTGACACCTGCGCGCTCCCAGGGTTTTCCTCGCTGACTCTGCGCTCTCAGAAACAAGCCTGAGGTCATTAGCAACTCCCGCAGCCTACCTGGGGATGGTGAGCAGGGGCTTTCAGTAACGAACTGGGGGTGCCGTTGGAAGGGTTTACGACGCTGCCGGTAACTTATGAACTGCAGCGAGGGGCCTGGGTGCAGGATTCTGGCCAGGGGCTCAGGAATGTGGGGCGTTACCTGGGTCCCTTTCCAGGGCTCAGAGGCACCTGATGGAGCTGACCCAGAGCCTCCCCCCTGCTGTGTGCCCCGGTGTGGGCCCTACCCCTCAACTTCTCATACTTGGCAGAAGCTGGAGCTTTGTCACCCCATCTCCAGCATTTCAGCCGATGGCCCGGGGCCAGAAGGACCCCAGTGCTTCCACTCCAAGCCCGCTGTCAATTTGAATCTCGTGTACCTTCAAGGACGATTTCCTCCATCTGGTCCCGATCCCATGTGCACTGAACTTGGAGCTTTGGGCCGGGGCTGGGGGGCGGGAGCCTGGAATTTACCTCTGCCTCCTGCCAGGAGTCCCTCAACAGGCTCTTCTCAGCAGCAGCTGTGCTGGAGTTTTCTTAGGGAAGATTGGCTTGTCCAGGAGGCTTCTGGTCAGAGATCCGGGGTCCCGGGAGACCGGAGGCTGGCCCCGTGTGAGGCTGTGGAGGCCATCCCCTAAACCTGGAACATTCTCCCTCTCTAGCTCCTCTTCCTCCAATCCTTCACTTCCTTCAGCTAGCCTTTACATGAAGCTTTGCTCTCTCTCTGACTTTCTTTCTCTATCTTTCCAGCTGTGTCTGCTTTCTGAGACCAGCTCAGCTAAGTACGGGACGGCCATTGGTGAGCAATTCTGTGGCTCTGGTCACAAAAACCTAACCCCCCAAATAGCCTCAGCCTCAGGGGCTGACTTCGGCCCTTCTGTTGGGGCAGACAAGGCATCCAATAGGAGGAAGGGGAGTGAAGGGTGCTAAGGGCCCCAATATTTCTAGGTTGCCCGCCTTCTCATAAATAAGTGTCTCTAATTGACCTAGAATCTTGAAGCTGGTAAAGCCCCTTACATGGCTTATATTACCTGATCTTATCATTTGACAAACTTCCTGTCTAGTGACCAATAACTGTGAACTGACTATTGGGGAAAGTGAAGTGTATTAAGCTTGGCGTTCTTGAAAATCACCCCATCTTGATCCATTTACCAGGTGAGATCACACATGAAATGTGCACTGCATGTGACCCTGCCCCCATAGGAAATCTGTTTGGATTGGCTGAAGGGCTTGGTCATGCCTTATAGGGCATGGATATAATCATCAAGCTGGCTGGAATCAGAGATTGATGCAAGCAGTGAACTAGGAGAAAATGTTCTAGGTATTCTCCCTGCCCCCCAAAAAATAAACATGAAAAGGAGCTACTTGAGGGAGAAGGGAGAGAATGCCTTAGCCCTGACCATCTCCCCTCATTATCTTTCTCCTCCTCCTCCCTCTTTTTCTCCTCCTTTTCATCCTCCTTCTTCTCTTCCTTCCCCTATTCTTCCCCCCCCCCCCAGGTTTGAAGAGCATCTGATGAGCATAGAAGAATCAGGAGGACTTTGCGATTCCCACCTTCACATCAATAACCTAGAAGCGTCCATGTCAACAGCATCTGCCTTGGGATCCAAGCACCAACTTGAGATTCAGGATTCTACCAGGAGCCGAAGGAGAACCACATGTGTGGGGGGGGGATATTGAGGAACCCAGGAATGGGATCCTTAAACTCCTCCTTTGTTGCATGTGCTCTCTGAGCTTGAGCACAATTTCCCTTGGACATTTTATTTAATGATGGGAAAACATATCGTAGATTTTTGTGGGATGGTCCAACTGTTCCATCTATATACCACTGTAGTAAACAACCTTTGTAAAAACTAATCGAGACCGGTTGGATAATTGCTATCAATTGATAAGCCTGGGAGAAAGCAATTATGGGGGCTGATGAGTTATTGCACGAGAGATCCACCACTTAATCCCTTGGGACCAGCCCATGGACCAGGTAACTATTGACTTAGAAAACCATAAATGAGCAGGCAGAATGCACTGCTGGGAGTTTGATGGCTCTGTCCCAGACAGTGAGTGGGCAAGTAGCAGCCAAGCTCTACTGGGGCAAGTGGGAATGAAAAGAGTAGGCTCAGAGCATGTGCTCCATCTGTCCAAATTAAGCCAGAGGAGAAGTTGCAGGTGGAAAGGCGGAGGAAGGAGTCAATGGCATTGGTTTTTATCATGTATCCCAAAACCATAAGAAATATCATTTTGGGGGCAGCTAGGTGGCGCAGTGGATAGAGCACCAACCCTGAAGTCAGGAGGACCTGAGTTCAAATTTGGTCTCAGACACTTCCTAGCTGTGTGACCCTGGGCAAGTCACTTAACCTCAATTGCCTCAGCAAAAAGCAAAAAACAAAAACAAAATATCATTTCATGGAATATTTGCTCATTCCTATTGTACTATTTATGATAAATATTTGAAAAGACCATTGTGGAAATAATTGTAGTTTATGTGGCAAAATCTGTGGCAGAGGCTGTGGAGGTGGAGAAACTCTAAGAAGAAATCGATAATTCTTCTAATCAATTGAATTTGAATCAAATCAATATTTGATTCAACACTTAATAATTTCATTGGAAAGAGGACATGAGGAGGAACAGTGGAAAACATGTTGGAAAAATGGACTAGCTGTAATAAATAAGACTAAAGACTCGGGGATTGCACAGAAACCTTGCACACACACATACATGCACCCCCACATACAGACACACACAGAGATGTGACACCCACATACACACACCCATTAGAAATGTGGTCATGAAAACAACTGGAACACAGGACATAGTGAACATAAACCAATCCAAAACTCAAATTGCTTCTTGTTTACTTCTTACTGATGTGGGGGTCACTTCTGAATCCACTGGACACATGCAATCATTTCACTTTAGTAAAATGAGCTCAAAATGAATACAAAACTAAAAGAAAGAATAAAAAAGGAAAAAAAAAAAAAGATTGTGTCCAATTGAGACAGCTCCAAAAAAGGGTGGGGGAGGGAGCAGCTGAAATGCACAGCAATGGAGAATTATAACCATTTCCTAAAGAAGTTTACTGGATATAAATCCATTGCCATAAAGAGATCAAAAGAGCTCCGAAAGTGTCTTTGTCAGCAAACACTCCACTTACTTGCCAAGTGGAAAGCTATGGAGGCCAAGGGCAATCCTGATTTAAATATAAACTCGTTTGGGAAATCTATGGAGAAGGACAGTTAGAATTAGCTGCAGTAGGTCCTCACAAACCGAGAAGCTGTGGAGGAAGGGAAAAGGGAGTGGGAGGAAGGAGAAAGTGAGGGGGAGAAAGGGAAAAGTGAGGGGGAGAAAGGGAAAAGTGAG
>JAJPUD010014982.1:25360-39084 GCA_023553655.1 Myrmecobius fasciatus
GAGCATAGCTCCAAATTGCTCTCCAGAATGGCTGGATCCGTTCACAGCTCCACCAACAATGCATCAGTGTCCCAGTGTTCCCACATCCCCTCCAACGTTCATCTTTATCTTTTCCTGTCATTTTAGCCAATCTGACAGGTGTGTAGTGGTACCTCAGAGTTGTCTTAACTTGCATTTCTCTGATCAATAGTGATTTGGAGCACCTTTTCATATGATTATAAATAGTTTTAATTTCATCATCTGAAAATTGTCTGTTCATATCCTTTGACCATTTATCAATTGGAGAATGGCTTGAATTCTTATAAATATGAGACAATTCTCTATATATCTTAGAGATGAGACCTTTATCAGAACCCTTAAATGTAAAGATGATTTTCCAATTTGATGCTTCCTTCCTAATCTTGTCTGCATTTGTTTTGTTTGTACAGAAACTTTTTAACTTAATATAATCAAAATTATCTATCTGGTGGTCAATTAAGAGTTCCAGATCTTCTTTGGAGATAAATTTATTCCATCTCCACAGGTCTGAGAGGTAAACTATCCGATGTTCCTCTAATTTGGTTATAATATCACTCTTTATATCTAGATCATGAACCCATTTAGATCTTATCTTGGTGTGTGGTGTTAGGTGTGGGTCCAGCCTTAATTTCTTCCACACTAGTTTCCAATTTTCCCAGCAGTTTTTGCTGAATAGTGAGTACTTATCCCAAAAGCTGGGGTCTTTGGGTTTATCAAACACTAAATTGCTAACATTATTACCTAGCTTGTCCTGATATCCTATCCTATGCCACTGATCGACTTCTCTATTTCTCAGCCAGTACCAAATGGTTTTGATGACTGCTGCTTTATAATACAGTTTTAGATCGCTTTCTAATGCATTGTATTAGCAATCTAATGCTAATCTGTGCTAACAGCTCTTAAATGGACAAATCCATTCTATTCCCAGGAATGATAACTGTTTATTTCCCTTTGTTTCTTTTTTGTTTCTACTCTCTATTTATTTTGAATTATTACCTTTTCCCCCCTTTTAACTATTTCTTCCCTATTCCTTCTCCAAGTTTAAGATTTTTTTTCCTCATGACTAATACTTCCCTGAATTTATTTCTTCTTTTTTCCTATTCCTATCTGTATCTTCTTCTTATCTTTGAGAGTGAAAGTATTATTACATCAAATTTGTGAGTTTGTGTTTTGAACTGTTTTGAACAGATTACATAAAAGTGAAGCTCAAATGCAATTTGCTTCACTCCTATATTTTCATCAAGTTCTACTTATCCAACTTAATTGTGTATTTTAACAAATTTAGCCATCTTTTGTTAAAATCCTTATTTTTCTTCAATTTATCTTCTCCTTTTCTCTCCCTCCCCCCATTTTTCAAAACACCAGAAAGCTATTTACAGGTCTTCTGTGTCCATTAACTATATGACTTCTTATGATTTGGGGATTTTAAAAGAATGCTTTTGACACGTTTTCTTTCCACTGGCATATAAAGAGTTTATCCTTATAAAATCTTTTCACTTGTAATTACCTTTTAATTTTTTTCTTGATTTCCATATTTATATTCTAAAGTTTCTTTTCAAACTCCAACATTTTTTCCTCTTAGTATTACATTCAGTTTTCTTTGGTTGTAAATCTTTTTTTTTCTTTTACCTCTTGGAATATCTCATGCATGTTATAAATTTCTTTAAAGTGACAACTGCTAAATTTTGTTCAATCCTGTTTGTAGTTCTTGAATATTTGAATTTTTTTATTTCTGGCTGCTAGTAATATTTTCTCTTTTCCTAAAATCTTAGAAGTTTGCAAATGCAAATGGAAGTTTTCATTTTTGGGTTTCCTCCTTTGGGAGGTAATCAGTAGATTCTTTCTATTTTCACTTACACAACACTTTTTAATATGTCTGGGTGATTTTCTTTTATGATTTCTGGAAACTGATATTGAGATTTCAATTTTTTCATGAACTTCAGGTAGCACTGTGATTTTTAAGTTATCTCTTGATTAATTTTCTGGGTTTGTTTTTTATATGAGATATCTTCTATTTTGACTATAGATCTTTTTGAGTCATTCTTCTTTTATAATCTTATACCTTGGTCATACCTGGCATCATAAAATTCCTTTATGTTTTTGTAGTTTTTATTGTTACTTACTCATTTTTTATTGCTGAAGTTTCAGGAGTAAAGTTTTAGGTTTCTATCCTGGAGATATATTAAGTGGGTTGTATTCTCACTAATTTTTAAATCTCACACACCAGTTATACAAAAGTTTGTGTTATTTTTTTGTTTTGTTTTGTTTTGTTAATTCAGGCCATTAGGAAAGTCCTTAATATAAATGAATCTCCAATGATTCATTGTGCTTAGGTTCTCTAATTTTAGTTGTATAATGTTGAGGGAAAATTAAGTAAATATATATCCATGTGTATGTATGTATGTATATATAACGCATATGCCTTGTATGCTATAAAAAGGCATCATCCAAGACTTACATGAACTTTACAAAATTAATAGGACAAGTAGAGTACACAACAATTTATGACAATTTAATTGGAGGATTCAATATGATATAGAGGAAAGGAGGATGTCTGTTTTCTTGTCTTGATTCATTCTATAATCTTGAGAAATTCATTAAACCTCAATTGGCCTCATTTTATAATCTGTTAAATGAGGAAATTCCCTTCTATTTTCTAATACTCATAAAAGAAAAATGATATGCAACTATTTAATTAGAGCTTATAAAAGTTTGTCAATGACTTAGTTTATCAGACTAGGAAATCTTAAAGAAGTTTAATTAATTTTCCCATTTACATTCCCAATGCTTAGTAATGTCTTACATATAATTTGATGATTTCATTGATTCACCTATATACCTTATGGACAGTATATAGATCTCATAACAGTATATCACAATCCATTCCCACTTTCTTATCCTTCACATCTGTCATAACACTATCCTCCATTTAATAAAATTAAATAATTTATTTAATTAATTAAATACCTATTCTGCCTACAATAATCTTTTGTGTGACTTTTTATGCACTATATCACCAGTCTATTAAAAAACAGAAAAATTACTGGCATGTTAAGATTAATTTGATTGATTATCATAAAGGAAGTAAAATAGCAACTTCAAAATAAAAAATTAAACAGTGATTGATACCTACAAGGATTTGAATTAAAATGGTAATTAAGTTGATCTTACAAGGCTTAAAGTCACACTAATATGGCCTAAGTTTTTTCAAATAAGGTAGAGATACTGTAGTCAAAAAGTAAACATTATTACAATAGTTGCTAAGGGGATTCATAATAAGAATTAATAAAAGGATGATTATATTTCTTCTTTAGTTAGAACTTAACTATTGGAATTCTGTAGTAGTAATTATATTAGAAAATATGTAAATTATCTGTTTTTAATTACCAAATTAACTTAGACTTACTAGCTACATCAAAATCTGAAAGGTGGGGACAGGACCAAGATGGCAGAATAGAGGGAAAATCCAGCCACATAGTCATTTTCAAAGAACTTGAAAGCAATGCATCAAATCAAATTTAATGGCAGATTTCATGGAAATAGCCCATAAAAGCTAGGGTAAGCTAATTTTCTAAACCAAGACAACATAGAGAAAAGGAAAAGTTGATGACAGTGGGTAGGAGAAGGAGGGCAATGAGCTATCCAAGAATAGAATGTGGCAGCCACACTAACTCTAGGCCTTTTAAGTGGCAATAACACAGTAGCAGTTTCAGGAGTCCTTGCCAACCAGAGACAGTAAGGGGATTAAAAACAATTGTTCAGCCTGAGATTAGATCAGACTTCTCCCTCCTCAAACTAATTGTGAAAATAGCACTGTGAAGTGTTTCTACTGGGCCTATATCCCAAAGAGATCTTAGAGGAGGGAAAGGGGCCCACATGTGCAAGAATGTTTGTGGCAGCCCTTTTTGTAGTGGCTAGAAACTGGAAACTGAAGGGATGCCCATCAATTGGAGAGTGGCTGAATAAATTATGGTATATGAATGTTATGGAATATTATTGCTCTGTAAGAAACGACCAGCAGGACGATTTCAGAGAGGCATGGAGAGACTTGCATGAACTGATGCTGAGTGAAACGAGCAGAATCAGGAGATCATCATACACAGCAACAACAGTATTACATGATGATCAATTCTGATGGACATGGCTCTCGGCAACAAAGAATTGTCTCAAACCAGTTTTAATTGTTCACTGAAGAAAACCATATACACCCAGAGAGAGGGAAATGAAATATGGACCACAACGTAACATTTTCATGATCTCTATTGACATTTGCTTGCATTGTGTTGCCTTTCTCTGATTCTTTTTTTTTCTTGTAGATAGGATTTTTCTTGCATAACTTCTCAAGCATTTCAACATTATTAACATGTAGTGGACTTCCTGCCATCTAGGGGATGGGAGGGGACTGGGGGTAAAATTTGTAATGGAAAGCTTTGTAAAGATCAATGTTGGGGAACTACCCATACATATGTTATACAAATAAAAAGCTTTAATAAAAAATAAATAAAGAAAAAAAAGAAAAGAAAAGAAAAGAAAAAAAGAAAATAGCACTGTGAAAAAGCTTGAAGCTTTGAACAGTGACTCTCCCCTCTCTTCCAAGTGAGCAGAGATTAACATAAAATTCAAAGACAAGAAATAGGTTGGAAAATGAGCAAACTAAAAAAAAAGAACCTGATCATAAAAAACTAATAGGGAAATAGGAAAACTCAAGACACAAAGAAGAACTGAATGCTCCAAAAACACCCAAAAAAGCAAGACTCAACAAAAAAAAATGCAGATTGGGTACAAGCCCAAAAAAGTATTCCTGGATGAGTTAAGGAAAGTGCTTTAAGAAAAAAAGAGCAAATTTTTAAAACTGAAATAAGAATGATAGAGGAAAATTGAAAAAATAATCCCTTAAAAATCAGAATTGGCTAAGTGAAAGCCAATGACTCCATGAGGCATCAAGAAATAGCAAAATAAAGTAAAAAATGAAGAATAGATAAAAATATAAAATATATCATCAGAAAAACAACCCACCTGCAAAAGAGGAAAGAACTAGTTGTTAGAATTACAATCAAGAATAACCTACCCAGAAAAATTGAGTATTCAGGAAAAAAAATATACATACATTTAATGAAATAGAAGAATTTCAAGAATTCCTAATGAAAGGAACAAAAATGAACAGAAAAGCTGACATTTAAGCACATGACTCAAGAAATAAAAAAAAAAGAAAGATAAGAAATAAATCATAAAGGACTCAATAAGGTCAAATTATTTACATTCCTATCAGGAAAGATGATATACATAACTGTGATGGAGTTTATAAGGCAAGCATTCACATAGAATTTAAAAGAAATGATAAAGGATATCTTTTAAGTTTTCTTTTAAGAACTTTAGTATTAGTTGTGAGACAATGAAGACATTGGCACAGGACTGTCTAGCATGGCATGTCTGAATCAAAGAAGGTATAAGCAAAGCAGAATTGTAGTAGCACAAGCGAAATGTGAGATGCACAGATGTAAAACATCTCCATCCAAAATGTTTAAATGCTATTTGTGTCTAACATAATGGAGAAATAGTACAAATAATATCAACGGTGAATGAAGGATGTGCATCATCACCATTATTATTCATTATTTCACTGGAAATATTATGTAGAGCAATAAGACAAGAAAAAGAAACTGAAGGAATCAAATTAGGCAGCAAAGAAACAAAATTATGATGTAATAGTATATTTAAAGAATGCTAAAGGAGCTATTTAAAAAGCTAATTGAAATCATTAACAACTTTAACAAAGTTTTAGTATATAAAATAAATCTATATAAATCACCAGCATTTCTATTGCTAACAAAACCCAGCCAAAAGAGATTAGTGAAATTCTATTTAAAATCATTGCAGACAATATATAATACTTGGGAGTCTATTTGGTAAGATAAAATATGAAGCTATATGACCATAATTATAAAACACTTCTCATAATAACAAAGAACTAAATAACTGGAGAACTATCAATAGCCCCTGGATAATGCAAACCAACACAATAAAAATGACAATACTACTTAAATTAACTTACTTATTCAGTGCCATATCAATCAAATTAGCAAAAAATGCTTTTGTCTTGAAATAATAAGAAAAAATATTTGGAGGTACAAAAGGTCAAGAATATCAAGAGGGTCAATGAAAAAGAAGTGTGAAGAAAGGCGGAATAGCAGTAATAGATTTCAAATTTCATTACAAAGTAGTAATAATCAAAACAAACTGAAAAAAGCAAAGCCAAGATGGCAGAGAAAAGGCAGGAACTTGATTGAGCTATCTCAAATCATTCTCAAAATAACTTAAAATAATACTTCAAAATGAATTCTGAAGTGAAAGAACCCATAAAATAATGGGATAAAAAAATTTCTACAATTCTAGAAAAAATTAGATCATCAGGAAAGCTCTGTCCCACCACAGAAATAGTGAAACACTGTCAAATGCAGGTTGCACTCCTGAAAATCAAGAGTGGGCCTTGGGGCCAACTGAATGAGTTATTGTGGGTACCAGAGTTCTCATCCCAGAAATGGTTGGGGAAGGGCAAGACAACTAATCTGAAGGGGTCCTTTTTGCTGGCATTAGATGCAAGACTCTGTTGTATTGCTCAAACATGGATTCATGTTGCATTCTTGGGTCACATTCCTAGGGAGAGAAAGACCAATAGCATACCAAATCGTGCTGTGGCAACGGAGCAGTGATCCTGGTCACAGTTCCAGAGTAGAAGAGAGTATTTCTGGTCACTCACAGACCAGAGCAAAGGTGAAGAGAACAGTGATTATACATACCTCTTCTTAGATCATATCACCTTGAAAAAATTGAAAAATAGCAAAAATTTCCCCCCCCCCCCCATCTTCCTACTGAATTAGCTCTGAAAGCAGCAGCAGCAATAAAGGCCTGAAGATTGGACAATGCTTTATCTACCCCAGAAGCAGAGCTCTTCTTTAACACAGAGTTAAAAGTAAGAAATAGACTGGGAAAATAAGCAAACAAACAAAACAAAACAAAACAAAACAAAAACAACAAAAAAAAAACAAAGGACATGACCATAAAATGTTGCTATAGTGACAGGAAAGATCAAAGCACAAACTTAGAAAAAGGCAACAAAGTCAAAACTGCTGTTTGTAAAGCCTCAAAAAAATGTGAATTTTTTAGGTCAAAAGAAATTCCTGGAAAAGCTTAAAAACAATTTTTAAAATCATATAAACAAGTAGAGGAAAATTGGGAAGAGAAATAATGTTATAAGAAATCATTTTTTAAAAAGAGTCAATAGCTTGGTAAATGAAGTACAAAAATACTGAAGAAAATAACTACTTAAAAAAATAGAATAGCCCAAATGGTAAAAGATACACAAAAATTCACTAAAGAGAATTCCTTAAAACAGTAGATTTGGCCAATTGATATGAAAGATATGCAAAAATTCACTGAAGAGAACCCCTTAAAAAGGTAAAATTGGTCAAATAGAAAATGAAATAAGAAAGATCACTGAAGGAAATAATTCATTAAAAATTAGAATTGGACAAATAAAAGCTAATGACTCTAGAATATCATCTTGTCAAGATGATATGATATCAAGAGACATTAAAAAACAATAAAACAAAATCAAAAGAATGAAAAAATAGAAGTAAATGAGAAATATCTCATTGGAAAAAAAGTAACCATAATTTAAAAATTATTGAATTACCTGAAAGCCATGATTAAAAAAAAAAAGAACTGTACCTTATCTTTCAAGAAATTATCAAGGAAAATTGCCTTGATATTCTAAAACCAGAGAGTAAAATAGAAATCATAAAAATCCACTGATCACCTCCTACTAAAAGAGATCCCCAAATTGAAACTCCCAGGCATATTATAGCCAAATTCCAAAACTCCCAGATGAAGAAGAAAATATTACAAGCAGCCAGAGAAAAACAATTCAAATGTTATAGAACCATAGACAGGATCACAGAAGATTTGGAAACTAAGGGGCTGCCTACCGATTGGACAATAATGATGATTAACTATGATTAATTTAGGTATTCTAATCTATACAATAATTCAAGACAATTCCAAGCAATTTATGAAAAATATTATCCATATTCAGATAAAAAACTTATAAACTCAGTTTCAAATCAACACATTGTTTTTTTCATTTACTTTTTCTTGTCTTTATTTTTGACAATGTGACTACTATGAAACATGTTTTGCATGATTTTACATGCCTAATATATATATATATATATATATATATATATATACGTATAATTTTCCTTGTCTTCTTGATGAGTGAGAGAAGATTGCATGGAAGGAGAGAATTTGGAAGTCAAAATCTTAAGAATGAATGCTT
This sequence comes from Myrmecobius fasciatus, assembly GCA_023553655.1. Taxonomy (NCBI): domain Eukaryota; kingdom Metazoa; phylum Chordata; class Mammalia; order Dasyuromorphia; family Myrmecobiidae; genus Myrmecobius; species Myrmecobius fasciatus. The sequence continues at coordinate 33,714 of JAJPUD010014982.1, forward strand.
ACAAATAAATAAGAGATATAAATAATTTAATAATTCACAAAACCCAAAAGCTGAAGTGATTATAAATGTAGTACCAAAAATTACATGTATTTCCTGAAACCTGTAGGAATTTTTTTAAAAAGTAGAACTGTATATTAAACTAATAATAATAGTAGAATATTTATGGTTCATTATGGTCCAAATTAATAATGATAGATGATGCTTTATAATACTTATTGAGGATTGTCTTCTCTTAAACTGATAAATTAATGTAATGTCTTCTCCTGATGCTAACAGAATACAGCTGTTTGGGAGAGAAACTTCAAATGTGCTAAACAGGTGAATTAAATTCTAAATTCAGAGATTGAGGCTATATTAGAATGATAAAATACTCAGAAGAAGAATAAAAAGAATACAAATTTGTATTATGTAGACATAATCTGTATATATATATGTATATATATACACATACACACATATATATACAGAGGCGTTCATGTATGTATATGCATATAAATAATGCATATATACACATACATATATATGACAAAGTTTGGTGTTCTTGAAATGTTCCCCCTAGAACTACATTTTGTGATCAATAAGTTGGAAAATTATAGAGCAAATCAAAGAAAAAATTAAAACTGAAATGAAAACATATACTAAGAAGTAATATATGGAATAATAATGAAAGAGCACCTATTAATGGTAATTTATAATTAATAATATGGAAAGCATGAGTTTGTTGAATCATTTAGGTGTTATATAGATATGGGACAGCAAGTGATACTGAATTAAGCTACAGCTAATTCTAAGATTACTATTAAAATAAATCTGGCCTTAGATCCTTTACTAGCTGTGTGATCCTGGGAAAATCACTTAATCTGTTTGCCTAAAATGGCAAACCACTCCAGAATCTTTGCCAAGAAAAAAATTACCAAAACCTTATGTACAATATAATTCACAAAGTGATAAAGAATTGTACACAACTAAACAACTGAACAACACCAAATATATATTATGAGAGTCCATGTTCAATCTTGCTTCTTATATACTGTCATTTTAGTAATTAATCTAATAAATTGTGAAATTTGAATTTAATTATGAAACCATCAATTAAAAATTGATAAAAGTAAACAATGAAATGTGATCAGAAAAGGTAGCCTTATAATACCTACCTCATTAAGATGAATGGGTCAAATACATTTTCATAAATCTTTTTATTTCAAACAAGTAATAGATTTAAATTTTTAAGTGTATTCTTATTAAGGGTAGTTGAAATGTAAAAAAGACTAATAATTATTGATTTAGGATTGTCAGAAATCAAGTAGAGGTATAAGTTGTGGCATACTTTGAATATAGGAATGTCTTTATAATAATAATAATGCATAACTTCTCAATAAAGATTGTATTATAGAGGATCAATTTTCAAAATATTTAAATGTGGTTACTTCTAAAAACAATAAATATAAAGCTAATTTTTATAAATTTTTGGATCCATAATATATAATGTGCCCAAAGTCTCAGCATAATAATAAGCTTTAACAACTTTAGAAGTATAAATGACAGGGTGCTTCATATTGTTAAAATTTAAATAAAAGAGTTATTAAAAATGCATTAAAGTAAATAAGTATAACATTTTAAATAATGAAACCTCCAAATCATATTTTTGTTAATTTATATTATTTATACATCTTCAGTTACTAAAACTTAGAATTGCCTGAAGATTTTTGCAATGTTATACTATCTGAGCCATGTTCATGTAAGAATTGAATCAGCTATTTGGAACTGTATAAGTTTTTAAATCTAATTTTGGCTCATCCATATAAAATATCTGATGAGATTAGTATTGAACTTGGAAGTTTTATTGCTATATTGTTCTATATTCATAGAAAACAACATTATTATCTACTTCATATAGTCATAATTGTTCAGGGGATAATTCTTGTATATGATTGAGTCAAATGCTAGGTGTTTATAATAAATGTATTTATAACTTCAGTATTATTGATAACCATAGCTTTTGTTTTTAAATAAAGACTATTGACTCTATTATGTGTAGAAGTAGGAGTAGTAGGATTATAAATAATAGTAATTAGACTTGGGAAAATAGTTCAGATAGTTAAAATTTCTTAAGTTATATGAGTTAATTTTGTGGTTAGCATAAGAGTAATACATGTAGTAACAGCTAATTAAAATAATTATTAATGCATGATAACAAAAATATAGTAATTCTTCTTTAAGAAGTGATGCAATTCTTGAAATCCCACTTAAAATAAATGGCATTTAATTTATATAGGATTTAAGAATATATTACTCTCTTGTAGAAAGTTTTAGAACTTGAAATCAATCTTAGAAGATTCAATTGTTTCCTTTCTTGTTAGGATTTTGCATAAAAATATGATATAGTTGGACACAACCAAAGACAAACTATTATAGATTGTGGTTAATTCTATTAAAATGAACAATTTCATGCTTAGCTATAAAAGCTTCTCAGATTATGAAGTCTTTAATAGACTTTTAAATATTAATTATAATTTATAATAAAGTAATATATCAAACATTAACTATATTTACTATTATTGCTATTAGTGAGCAAAAAGAAAACATTAAAGTTGAGTATGCATCTAAACAATCAGAGTATCATGGTAGAATTCTTGAAAGTCCTAGAATGTTATTATTAATACCTATGAATGCAATAGTGAAATTAATTTTTATTTGTGTATGGGATAAAGTGTGTGAAAACTTCTCATACGGATGTGGCTTCCACCTATGCCCTAATTATGACTTGAAACTTCCAATAGCAAATTGAGCTATAGCTAAAAGCTGCAGGTGTTTGATTATTTTAGATAAGCAAACATTTCCCTTCTGTCTCTCCCTTTCCCCCACCCTTTTCATTAACATTTAAGTACTTAATATGGTAAAATGTGTTCTGGGGTCAATATTTAGCCTCTGGGTAATTTAGAACTCTCTAGTCAATGGGAGAAAAGGCAGTGGGGGGCTTCTGGTTAAGGTCTATATAATCTTGTATTTGCAGTTTGTGCTTTGCACTCTTCTACTGACACCTTGTCTGTTAGGAGTTGTCCTTTCTGGTGAGGTTGTAATAAATCCTTTATTGCTTTTTCTTACTTTGGGAGTCCCTGATTGTTTTTGTGTTTGCTACTGTCCCACACAGTTCATAGATCACGAAGTATGTAACAAGTAAATTAGGGAAACCAATGAATGACACCTCCTCTGGCTAACAACATAATATGCACCATATAAGACAATTGTATAAGTGATGAATTAACTAATGTAACTTCTGTTAATCCTCCAAACACACATAGACATATGAAAATATATGTACATGTATATATCTATATATATATATATTTATATACATATGCATATGCATGTAATCTCATTTGGTCATCTCAATAACTCTGAGATCTGCTATTATTTTCATTTACAAATAAGGAAACTGAGGCAAACAGAGGTTAAATGGTTTGCCAAGGATCACACGGCTTAGTAAGTTTATGTAACTGGATTTGAACCTTATTTTTCTGATTGCAGGTCCAGCATTATTCACCATGCTACTTAGCTGCCAGTAAGTTATTGTCTTCATCTACATATATTGCAAACATGATAAGTTTATATAATAAAACTATGAGATCCCATGGACATTATAGCTCAAATTATAACTATAAATCTAAAAGGATTTTTTTTTCCTGCATAACATTAGAATATGGAAACAACAAGGGCAGCTAGCTGGCACAATGGATAGAGCACCAGGCTTGGAATTTTTTGTAATACTCATGATAATATCTGTTCTTTTAATGACTGAGAAATCTCCTTGTCTTATGTAGTACATTTGCTTCTTGGTGCAAGTCTAAGCTGGTTAACTTACAGACCCTGATGCTTATTCAATATGGTCATAACTTTTTTTTCCCATTTCTTCTGCAACAATATACTATCTCCTTTCTCAAATCATTATAATCTAGCATTCAATAAGTTCAATAGTGAATTACTGTGGTGTGATTCAATGAACATAAGATATATTGATCAAATTATGTAATTAAAAAGGATCAAGATTGCAATCAAGAGATATATATCTTAAGTCCTAACGTTTTATTTGCCATGTAACTTTGGACAGACCTCTTAACTGAGATGGACCTCATTCTTCTTATCTGTTGAAAAAAAACTTCAAGACCAGATAGATTTACAAGCAAATTCTAATAAACTTTAAAGATTAATTAATATCGGGGGCAGAGCCAAGATGGCAGAGTGAAAACGTGACTCTCTGCGTCCTCCTCCGATCTTCTCTCAAACCAACAATAAAATAAGCCTCTGAACTGATCTTCAAGTCAATGAATCCAGAAATATTTGGACACTGCTTTCTGAAGAACTTCATATCAGGTTTGTCTAACTCGGACAGAGGGATAAACAGTGGACTCGGGTGTAGGCCGGAAGTGAGGGTGGGACTCAGCTCAGCTCATCTTGGCAGAAACTCGACACTCCAAACTCCAAACACCTGGAGTTTATCTGAGGCACTCAGGTCACTCTGCCCTGATTGTGGGCAGATGTTCTGGCAGACTTGCCTTGTTTAAGGAGTAAACACCTTAAGTTAATTTGCCAAATTGCCCCAGGGCAAAGATCTTCAGCCACCATTTTTTCCAAGCCATAAAGAGATATCCAGCTGTCTAAAAAAAAAAATGAAGAAGCAAAAGAGAGCTCTCACCATAGACAGCTTTTATCAAGACAAAGAAGGGATGACTCCAGATCCTGAGGTTACTTTAGACAAAACACCAAAGGAAGTTATTAAGGACCATCACTGGTCCCCTTTTCAAAAGGCCTTTCTGGAAGATTGCATAAAGAACCTCATAAGAGAGCTGGAGGATAAATGGGAAAATAAATTGAAATCATTGCAAGAAGGATATGATGTCCTGCAAAAGAGATATGAAAAAGACACCAATTTATTGAAAAATAAAATTAGAAAAGTGGAAAAAGAGTACAATGAACAAAAAAATACAATTGGCCAGTTACAAAAGGAGCTTAAAAAGGTAACTGAAGAAAACAACACTTTAAAAATAAGAATTGAACAAATGTAAGTGAATGACTCAATAAGACTTCAAGAATCAGTCAAACAAAAACAAAAAAATGAAAAATTAGAAGAAAATATGAAATATCTCCTAGGAAAAACAAGTGACTTGGAAAATAGATCTAGGAGAGACAATCTAAGGATTATTGGACTTCCTGAAAGCCATGATGAAAAAAAAGAATCTAAACACTATCTTCCAGGAAATCCTGAAAGAAAACTGCCCTGAGATTGTAGAATCAGAAGGCAAAATCACCATTGAAAGAATTCACCGATCACCTCCTGAAAGAGACCCCAAAATTAAAACCTCAAGGGATATCG
>JAJPUD010014983.1:0-39083 GCA_023553655.1 Myrmecobius fasciatus
TGCTTACCATTTGCTGTGTGATTGATAACATTAGGGATTTATATAGGGGTGATTTCCCCCCTCCCAGATACTATTCTTGTAAACTACAAGAATAAAATTAATAGCAAGGTTGCTATTGCAATGCCAACTTCACAAATTCCTGGTCCACTTGCGTTTTTGTGATGTTTTTCAGATTTCCTTTTTATATTTGCAAGAGAACAACTGGGGGGGGGGGAGCTATTGATGGCTTAGGAGACCCAAACCCATCTTCCATTTGTGAATATACAAACAAATTGCTAAAAACATCGAATAAGGAGAAAGCAGTTTTGCAGAAATTTGATAAAACCTCAACATCTTATACCAAATATCAAATTATAGTACAAATGGTTTCGTAAATTAGGTGCAAAAAGGGAATCAATAGGAAATTAGAGGATCAAGAAAAAATTATTATCTTTTTTGTATATAAGGGAACAGGTTGTGACAAAGAAGGAAAAGAGAAAAATCATATAAAATAAAATGGATTAATTCTATTTCTATGTTGAAGTGTTTTGGAGCACACAGATCAAATACAGTAAAACCAGAAGGTACACACTTAATTGAGGAGAATAAAAAAAAAACCTCTTTGTAGTGAAGTTGTCTGAGAAATGGTACATATCCACCATCTAGAAGGAACTGATTTCGGCTTCCAAGGTTACAAGTCATTCTCTATTAGGTCAAAATATATCAACAAGAAGTTTTCAAAGAAAGAAATCCAAGCTATCAGTGTGATAAATGCACAAAATCTCTCCTAAGGAGAGAAGTGCACATTAAAACAGTTCTTATCTTTCAGCCGCTAAATCACAGAAATACGAAGGTTGAGGGACAATTCTCCATTTTTCTTCTCAATCAACCAGGATCAGGAGAAGGAGATGTTAGGAATGAGCTTGCCAGAGAAGGAGAAGGTCAAAAATGGACTCTGAGCATCTGAGAGGACCTAGGCTGGTGGCAGCAATGTACCCACCTACTTGAGCCCTAGCATTTCAAGAAAAGGTTTGATTCTTCCCCACTTTGCTAAATTAACACCTGTCTAGCCATAGACTGTAGTCATCTGCTTTTTAGTTACATAAATAACTCTAGTACTTCTTGCTCAAGTACAAAGAGTCTAGAGGCAATCTGAAGAGGGACCGAAATGGCAGGTCTTTTAGAGAACCCAATCCCTGCCTAAGTGCTAGGCAATGTCCTAAACCAAAGTATTTCGTCTAAAATAAATTCTTCAATGCTGCAGTAGAGGGAACCATGTATCCTGAGGCAGGGCTTTATATTATCACTTTCATAATGAGCTCATGATTATAATGTTGAGTGAGATGGGAAACTGAGGACTTCTCACAATAATGATTGTGAGAGATTGGTGTGGTTTTTCATTGGGAATTGCTACTGCAGGAAGAGATTAATTGTGGCTTTTTAGAATATCAAAGGCAGACCAGACTGACTGGGAACCTATTTGAAAAAGATTTGCTTGATATCTGTGTGTCTTGAGAGGGTAGGAAATGCTTTGTTCTGGAGACTGGCAGGTCCTGGAAGCCGGGCCTCCCTCCTTATAAATCATGTGCTCAATTGAGAGAATTGGGCCTCCTTCTCCTTGGCGTGTCCCAGAGGAGAATGACTGTCCAGACTTTCACAAGATTCAAATACATTTCTTATCTTCACTGTGAGAGATCTCTGAGTCATAATTTTGAGTTGGGAGTCGCATTTTTATCCCACACAATGTGATGTTACCCTCAGAGATTACAGAATGTCAGAGCTGAAAGGGATTTGTCAATTCACAGTGTCACTGCACCAGGAAAACCTGTGTATATATACAGAGAGAGTGGCCACACTGGAAGGGTCCCCAATATACAGAGAGAGACAGAGCTGGGAGGGTCCTCAGAACAATGAATATCACTACTTGGAGGGTATTCACATACTTGATACCAGAGATCTTCCCAGTTAAGGAACCAGAACTGACATCTTCTATTGCTATTGTTGCCTGACATATTTAATTTTTCAGAGTTAACTAAAACCAAAATCTTCTTCCCACCAAATGATCTCTGGCCAAATCTTATGTGTGTAGGGGACAAGTGTGGAGCTTTAGTAATACCTGCATTAAAAAAGCAAAAGGGAATTCTTCACTTGCCAGGTAGCAAAAATGAACATATAAATCTCAGGCAGAGCTTACTTCCTACCACTGCATGAGTGATTTGTGCTAACAGCAGAAGTCTCAATCCCTGCACATTATTGTTGAGTTGAGTCATATAATGAATGTAAATGTGAAAGCATAAACAGATTTTGAATCCCACTGTATCATAAAGCAATGAAAAGCCACCCTCCCATCATTTCTCTCCATTGCTATCACCCAGACTGGTGAGGAGAAGGTGTCAGAGTGCATCTTCCACTTGCAGGAGGGACTAGGGCTGAGCAGGGACCCACATTCCTGAGGGCAGCCCTTGGGGCTGGAGGGAGGACTGAGCTAAGCTTGCGGTTGTCCAAGCTCTCTCCTTTTATGGAAAACTGGAGGAACAAGGAGGCAGAGGATCTGTTCAAGGCTGCACAGAAAGGAAGAGTCCCGTACCTGCAGATGACCCAGAGTCGCAGCCTCTGAATTGGACATGGATGCCTAACAAGCCCCAAAACAGAGAAGAAGGGGGCTGTGTGAAGGAGGCGGGGCTCTCACTCTGCTTTCTCTAAGAAAGAAGAGGCAAAAGTAGGCAAGGGACTGGCAGAGCCATGGCAACACTGTGCCTACATGCATGTGTGCCCCCCCAGGTCAAACTTGGGCTGGACGATACTGGACGTAATTGCTGCTGGGCAGTTCCCCTATGGAAGGAAGAAAAGATGAGGCAGAAACCTGAGCATCCTCTCAGGATTCATTATGCAACCTTACCCACAAGGAGCATCAGTGAATGGGCCCAAAGGTCCTCAGGATGCCCAACATCTAGCCAGGAGTCCCTAGAGGCTCTCAGAAACTTGCCTGGATTATGAAGACCTGAGCTTACTCAGTACCAAAAGATGGTGAAGGGTCCAGGGTGAGTTCAAAAACTGTCCAACAAGTTACCTCGAATTCAAGAAGCTGGGAAGATCACTGGCTATGTTCTGCTCATTCCTTGACAGAGAGGCAGACATGTCAGAGGCTCCCCAGCAGGTGAATACAAGGAAAGGGGCAAGCAACCAAGCCCAGGGCCCATGCTCCAGGCAAAGTGGAAATGCAGCCACTGACAAGGACAAAACATGGAGGAAAAATGTACAAATGAAGGGCTGGTATCCCCAAGAGGCATATTTGCTAATTAACGACTCAATTTACCAGTGTCAAAACAGGAAAACGCCAAGTTTAAAGTAAAATTAACTCTGAAGTGTATAAAAATCATACACTGAGGGAGACTCTTGATGTGTCTTTATATCAGCACCACAGCTGGGACTCTAATCTGGCTCCTCCAACTCCCTGTCCCTCTATTCTAGCCAGTGGACCATGGGTTCCAACCCAAGTCTGGTCTCTCCCTCAAATCTCTGATGTGTGTGTGTTCTGTCTACTGCCCCAATTCCTTCTTCCTTCAGTCCTACCTTAAACCACAAAATAGGTCCAGAAGATCATAGACTTAAATCACCAGCTCAAAGCATGCTTAGTGTACATTGTCCAAACCCCTTATGCTACAGAGGAAAATGAAGCCCAGGGAGGTAAAAGGGCTTGCCTTACATCTCACTTAGCTTCAGATATCTGGAAGAAACCTCCCAGGAGAATTAATCAAAATTTCACCATTTACACAGGAAAAACCTGGAGGCCAGAGTGGTGATGGGAGGTGTCTGAGGTTTTCCTGCCTCAGAATTCAGCCGTGTGACCTTTAGATTATGTTGCCTCTTACCCTCCCATCTCACATTAGAAGACTGGAAGGATAAAAGGAAAGTTGATGTTTTGAAATGTTAAAAGCCTTTCCCCAAAGGATCCAATCTGACCTAATAAACATTCACCAGCCGCTTATTGGCCTGAATTGAATTCTTTGACGGCATTTTTGTCCACATCCTCCTCTCCCTCTAATGTGAGAAGTCCTTTTCCCAATTTGATCTTTTGCTGAAATAAGTTTTCAAGAATGTACCAACACCTAAGTTTAGGTGAGATATCCTCAGAGATAATTAACATCACTTCAGCGCCAAAGACCCTGGACAGCTCCACCAGGTGTGTTCTCATTAAGCCACCTACTCTAGTAACACATCAGAGAGACCCCCCTGGGGACATGGCAACACAACCACGGGCAAATAGGTTGTTCTGGATCCGGAGTCAGGAGGGCTCAACTTCAGCAGTTCAAATCTGGCCTCAGATATTTATTACCTGGGCAAGTCGTTTAACAACCCTTCCCTCAGTTTTTCATCTGTAAAATAAGGTGGAGAAGGAAAGGGCAAACCACTCTAATATTTTTGCTGGGAAAACTCCAAGTGGGATTGCAAACCATCAGACACAACAGAAAAATGACCCAATTATGGTCAGATGTGCCCAGATTCTCACAGGTCATCTGTCATTACCACAGACAGCAATATATCTTCTATCACCATCACAGAAAATAAAATCCTCTACTTCAGGGAGCTCACCTCCCTGAAAACCACATTCTTTTTTTTATTAAAGCTTTTCATCTGCAAAACATATGTATGGGTAATTCATCAACACTGACCCTTGCAAACATTTCTGTTACAAATTTTTACCCTTTACACCCCACCCCTCCCATAGATGGCAGGAAGTCCACTACATGTTAATTATGTTAAAATACTTGACAAGTCATATATAAGAAAAAAATCTTCTACTGCAGGGATCTCATACACCTGAAAACCACATTCTTCCTAGACCTATATTAACAGAATAATGAAAGGCAATAGATGCCATTTCATTTCCATTTCCTAATGTGAAACTAATGTGAAATTAGTAAAAGGTTGGTGCGAAATTCATCATGATATTTTTAAAATTTCAATTGGAAGCCATGTGTGAAAGTGTTTCTTTACGTGGATTTCATCCATGCCTCTTTCTGCCACACTAAAAAAATTACAATAACCAAAAGTTGACAAATCTAGTCTAACAGCCCCAGAGGAATCTATTTATACCTCTCTAATTTACTCACTCTCCCACTGATCACAATGAGTCTTCAGAAAATTTTCATCCTGAAGTCTCCAGTGGTTCCTTTACACCCCACCTTCTCAAATAAGAATTTTTCCTCATATTTTACTAAAAATATACACTCATTCCCTGACATCTTTCTTGTGGCCTCCTCTTCCTCTTTCATCACTTAGATATCCTCTGTCACTGTCTCCTTCTTTAACCCATCTAAAACAGAACGTTGAATTTACTCCTTATTCAGCCAAATCCCTCTGTACCTGCTTGATTGTTCCCCTTCCAACCCATTTCTTCTGGCAGGCTGTTACCTCATTCATCCAGTTCACTCCTTTCAATATCTCCCTGTATACTGGCTGCTTCCTCCTGATTACAAACATGTCTATCTCCCACCCTTAAAAATGTCTCTTCCTAGATCCATCTAACCCCTTTGCTCATCATCCAATATACCAATTTTATTTTTGGGATGAAATTCCTTGAAAAGACCACTTACAATAGTCGCTTCTCTTTCCTTTTCCCCCCTTCTTAACTCGTTGTTGTCTACAGTCTGCCCTCATTTTCACCTGGTCTATGATTTCTTTGTACTTCATCTGTTTATATCATGCTTCTCCTATTGGATAAGAGATGTTTAAGAAAAGGGATTGACTTTGGCTTTTATTTTTCTTCCCAGATTCCTAGTACTTTTTAGGCACTTCATAAATGCTTGCTGAAAAAATAACTGACATGTCATGCTTTTCTTCATCCTCAGTCTTCCTCATCCAATTGAACCCAGCCATTCAGACTGACATCAGTTAATGCATATTCTGTGAACCTATTAAACGCTCAACAAATATTTTCCATAAATTCATTCATTCCTGGCTGGGAGAACAGAGCTCTCCTTAAATAGAAAATGGGTTTCAGGCTCTTAGGTAATCAGTAGCCTCCACCAGTTGATCTCTGGAAAAAATCGAAAGGCAATGTCACAAATATCAAGAGAAAGAAAGTGGGATGAGAACTTGAGAGGATGGAGTTTCCATGGCAACTATTTCCCCAACTATTTTGAAGATGACAAAAATAGCACTTGGGAATTGTCCTTCAGGATGTGCTTTGCTTGCTTCACAATGTTAACTGTTTCAGGCAGTGTTGTTCTGAGACAGTGGAGAGACAGAAGGAAGCACATGTGGCAGACAAGTCAATACATCACTCTCACATTGTCCGGTATCTCTTCAAAGACGCAGATGGAGACAGACCCCAGCCCTCAACTTCATCACCTTGACAAGAAAAGGCACCTTTCAGCCCAGCTGTCAGAGTCATAGTGGAAGAGAGAAACCACTGGAAAGACAGAGCCCATCTTCCTCTGCAGCAGAAACAATTGCTGACCAACTGTCCCAATAGGCACACAACACACCAAAGTCCCTGCAACGGTAGCATTCTGTAGCCCAGCTAGCCTACATCCAACCCATCTCTCACAGCCATCAATGGGAGGAAGTATGTCCCATAGAGAGGAAGCCAGAAGCTCCACTAAACTGCCAACCAGGTGCTGCTCACAGGGCAGGCTAAGTGAGGAAGGAAACCAACCACACAAGGAAAGGAAACATCTCAGGCTCCACTTTATTTTGTGATTCTGCAAATCATTCTGGGGTGAATATTTTTCAACAAGTTTTATGCTTTTTTAGAAAGATCCACCCATTGCTCTGATCCCTGACGTCTGTCTCATCCATTTGGCAAAGGACCACCCTCTATACACCTGAAGAAGCACCAGGCCATTCTGGAGAGGAATCAGGGAAGACACCCCTCCTCTCCTCCTGCCTGGACTACTCCAGTAGCTGCTGGATTGGCTTCCTGCCACAGGTCTCTGTCCTCCACACTGCTGCCAGAGTGAACTCCCTAAGGCCAGCCCTGACCTTGTCACATGCCTCCATTCCCAAGATGTTCTAGCAACTCCCTTTCACCTCAAGGACTGAATGTAAAATCCTCTATTTGGCACCCAAAGACCATGACAAGATGCCGACATCTGTGCAGTTCTCCTACACATACACTCTCTTTCCAGATAGTCTGTGACCCAGTGACAGTCTCCTCCTTGCTGCTCTTTGCATAGGACAGTCCATCTTCCAGCTCTTGCCATTTTCACAGGTTGCTCCTGCTCCCTGCCATGCTCTCCCTCCTGATCTGCCCCCCTCACTTCCCTGACTTCCTTCACATCCCAGTGAGTATCCCACCTTCTACAAGAAGTATTTCCTGAGCCTCCTTACTTCCAAGGAGCTTGTTCTCTTGTTTCTTTCCGATTTGTCCTATATATGATTTGTTGCTACATTAGCTGTTTGTATATCGCCTCCTCCAGTAGACTCTTTGAGGTCTTTGAGAAAATTGATTGCGCTGGCTGTTTTTTTTTTCTTCCTAAGTGCCTGGCATTTGGTAGGACCTTTGTAAATGAAAAAATAACTGAGACACCATAGTTTTCTTCCTCCTCAGATGGCATACATTTTTTGACTTTTGACTATCCTGTTCATCCTGTCTAGGTATTCTCCAGCTCATTAACAGTAAAGTGAAGGGTCCTGTCTTTTGTCTCTTTCTGTATCACCAACAATAACCCCAGGGCCTAGGATATAGAAGGTGCTTAGCATTCCTTTTTTTGAGTGGTAATATTAGGGGTTTATTGTAGTTCTGTTTCTTGTTTTATAGACACTCTTTCTATAATCTGCAAAGCAGTCACAGAGAGGTTGCCTTAGCAATTCCAGCTTCTCAAATTCTCATTTCACTTGTTTTTTCATGAAAACATCATAAATTTGGGGATTGCCATTCAATATTTTCCAGATAACAACTGAAAAAAATACTTTTAAGGGGAAAAAACATTTAAAGGTGAATAATTTGGTAAAGGGAGAGATCATTTAGAAATAAAATCACTACTTCTTAGCTTCCCAAAAGTTTATGCTTTTGTAACTGGTATTTTATTACATTAAAATATGCTGGTGTTCATATAATTTCCATTCTCTTTGACCTCCAAAAGATATTACAAGAAATAGTGGGTAATAAATATTTTTACATGATTTTTATTTATTTAGTTTTTATTACAACATTTTATTTTCAAAACAAAGGCATGGGTAATTTTTCAACATTGATCCTTGCAAAGTCATGTATTCCAAATTTTCCTTACCTTCCCCCAAACTCCCTCTTCCAGAATACAAGTAATCCAATATGTGTTAAACATGTTAAAATATATGTTAAATCCAATATGCATATACCTATTTATACAATTATCGAGTTGCACAAGAAAAATCAGATCAAAATGGAAAAAAAATGGGCAAGAAAACGAAATGTACGCAAACAGCAAAAAGAGTGAAAGTGCTATGTTGTGATCCGCACTCAGTTCCCATAGACCTCTCTCTGGGTGTAGATGGCTCTCTTCATCACTAGATCTTTGGAATTGGCGTCAATCATGTCATTGTTGAAACTAGCTACATCCGGTAGAGTTGATCTTCCTTTAATCTTTTTGTTGCTGTATACATGATCTCCTGGTTCTGCTCATCTCACTTAGCATCAGTTCATTTAAGTCTCTCCAGACCTCTCTGAAATCATCCTGATCATCATTTCTTTTTTTTTTAATGGAAGAGTAAAAGGGAAACTAAATGGATGTTTATTTAAAGAATCAAAAGGCATATTGGGAAAGCACATTACTGAAAGCAAAAAAATTCCATTTCATACTAACAGTGTTTGTTGGTGTGAATTATTTGTCACCTCCAACAATCAATCATGTATATGACATAAAATGCTAAATAAAATGACAATCTATTAAAAAGCTCTTTTAAATAACAGCTTACACACTGTGAAAGGTAATTTTAGAACATCATTGCAAGCAAAAACATACTTAAAAAACACAGTACTTTAAAATAAACAAATCTAAAGTAATACTGATTTTGTAAAATAAGTAAAATCAACACCCTTTTGTACTGACTTGTCACAAAAGTTTGTGAAAGGATGCAATCCAAAGATGCTACCACAAACTAGACACTAAAGAACCCAGGAAAGAGCATAGATGTTAATAACCCCTTATATTTCTGTAGTCATTAATGCCTTTTCTGAGCACTTTCACATCCATTATGTCATTTGACCTTCATAGGATTTTTTTGGAATAAAAGGTACTTTATATATGGATTTATAATTATTCTCACTACCAAAGCAAAAGTTTCTGCAAGCACACTTTGCTTTCATTACTTTTGCCATTCTTTTATATCTGACTCTTCCCCCCTTTTTAAATTAAAGTTTTTTATTTTTCAAAACATATGCATGGACAATTCTTTGGCATCAGCCCTTGCAAAACCTTCTGCAACAATTTTCTCGCCCTTCCCAGAACACCCTCCCCTACATGGCAAGTAGTTTAATATATATTAAACATGTCATAAATATATGTTAAAAACAATATATGCCTACATATTTATACAATTGTTGTGCTGCACAAGAAAAATCAAATCAAACCAGTAAAAAAAAGAGAAGCAAAATAAAATGTGAGCAAATAACAACAAAAAGTGAGAAAATGGTATGTTGTGAACCACATTCAGTTCCCACAGTCCTCTCTCTGGTTGTAGCTGGCTGTTTTCATCACTGAATAATTGGAACTAGTTTGAATCATCTCATTGTTAAGAAAGACACATCCATCAGAATTAATCATCATACAGTTTTCTTGTTGCTCGCAGGGCTGGGTGATGCTGCTGCCAGAGAACATTAGATTCAGAGTCAGACTGAGAACACTCACACAGGGTTCTGTTTAACAAAGATTGATTTCCCCCAAGTAGGTGGGCTAAATAACATGAGCAAATCATTGGCAATTAGGGCGAGGGAAGGGAAAGCTTATAAACAAAGATGTTGGCTCTAAGCCACGTTAGGAATCCTAAGGCTGCTAGAAACAAAGTCTTCTTCAGCGAGGAGTCTAGGCACAGGATCTATTAAAAACAGAGTTAGGTAAAACAGTGATTTGGTTAACTGGATTCAAGGATCAGTTTATTGGACAAGGGTTCCTTCTGTGGGCCCCGGAAGTCTGAATGTAAGTAAATGAGAGGTTTTAGAAACTGCCTAGCCTAGGAACTCTTCCCCTCCCCTTCTCCATATCTTCTCTTTTTAAATGGTATCAGGTAAATTTGTCATTTTGATATATTGGCTCAACTTGTCCATGAGCATTTGATGTTTTTCCAGTTGCTTAGCTACCACTTTAGTTGTATCCAAATTATTTTGTGCTTTATATAGTTGCTGAGTTTGTTTTTGGAGGTAGACTCCCACGTAGTTCCTATCTTCAGTTATTTTAAATGGAACTTTTGCTTCTATCTCTTGTTTGAAAGACACCGGTACTTGTAGAAATGTTGAGGATTTATGTCAGTTTATAATATATTCTGTGATTTTGCTTAAGTTGTTCATTTTTTCAACTAGTTTTAATTTATTCTCTAGGATTCTTCATATGTACTTTCTATTAAGAGTGGACAATTTTCTTTCCTCATTCTCCATTCTACTTTCTTTAATTTTTTTTCAACTCATATTGCCAGAGTCAATATATCTAGTATAATAATAGTGGTGATAATGGGTATCCTTGCTTTTTGCCTGGTCTTACTGAGAAAGCCTACAGCTTAAACCCATTATTTGTAGATAACGCTGATGGATGCTTTTAAGTAGAAACAATTTCTCATTTTATGGAAGGCTTTATTTATCTTCTTCTTTTGTACTGCTGGCCTGAGAAGGGCTGGATTGGAAAACCTGAGACCATAAATTGTTTGAGGTGGGAGAATCTTTATGTAAAAATGTGGAGCTTCATGGATTATTCCACCCCCTTCAAAGTCAGAAAATTCCCTTCTGAGGCAAGAGCACTTATTTTTTTTATTATTAATACTTTTTATTTGCAAAACATATGTATGGGTAATTCCTAAACATTAACCCTTACAAAGCTTTCTGTTACAAATTTCCCCCCCACTCCCCACCCCTCCCCTAGATTGCAGGATATCCACTACATGTTAAATATGATAAAATACTTAAGAAATCCAATATATGTATAGTTATTGCATCATTTTTTGTGCAGGAGAAATTGTATCTAAAAGAAAGAATAATCCGATAAAGGAAATACAATGCAAGCAAACCTCAATAGAGAACATGAAAATGTTAGGTTGTGGTCCACATTTCACATCCCTCTCTCTGGCTGTATATGGCTCTCTTCACGGAACAATTGGAACTGGTTTGAAGAGAGTTGGTGAAGAGAGTCATGTCCATTACAGCTGATCCTCATATAGTATTGTTGTTGCCATGAATAATCATCTCCTGGTTCTGCTCACTTTACTGAGCATTAGTTCATGCAAGTCTCTCCAGGCCTCTCTGAAATCGTCCTGCTGGTCATTTCTTACAGAGCAATAATATTCCATAACATTAGTATACCATAGTTTATTCAGCCACTCTCCAATTAATGGGCATCCATTCAGTTTCCAGTTACTAGCCAGTACAAAAAGAGCTGCCACAAACATTCTTGCACATGTGGGGCCCTTTCCTTCTTTTATGATTATCGATTGGAGAATGGCTTGAATTCTTATAAATATGAGACAATTCTCTATATATTTTAGAGATGAGACCTTTATTACAAAGTAATGTAAAGATGATTTCCAAATTTATTGTTTCCCTCCTAATCTTGACTGCATTGGTTTTGTTTGTACAAAAATTTTTAATTTAATATAGTCAAAGTTATCTATCTGTTTTTCTTTTTTTTTATTAAAGCTTTTTATTTGTATAACATATGTATGGGTAGTTCCCCAGCATTGATCTTTACAAAGCTTTCCATTACAAATTTTACCCCCAGTTCCCTTCCCTCCCCTAAATGGCAGGAAGTCCACGACATGTTAATAATGTTGAATTACTTGACAAGTTATGCAAGAAAAATCTTATCTACAAGAAAAAAAAAAGAAAATCAGAGAAAGGCAACACAATGCAAGCAAATATCAATAGAGATCATGAATATGTTATGTTGTGGTCCATATTTCATATCCCTCTCTCTGGGTGTATATGGTTTTCTTCAGTGAACAACTGGAACTGGTTTGAGACAATTCTTTGTTGCAGAGAGCCATGTCCTTCAGAATTGATCATCATGTAATACTGTTGTTGCTGTGTATGATGATCTCCTGGTTCTGCTTGTTTCACTCAGCATCAGTTCATGCAAGTCTCTCCAGGACTCTCTGAAATCGTCCTGCTGGTCATTTCTTACAGAACAATAATATTCCATAACATTCATATACCATAATTTATTCAGCCACTCTCCAATTGATGGGCATCCCTTCAGTTTCAAATTTCTAGCCACTACAAAAAGGTCTGCCACAAGCATTCTTGCACATGTGGGGCCCTTTCCCTCTTCTAAGATCTCTTTGGGATATAGGCCCAGTACAAACACTGCTGGGTCAAAGGGTATGCACAGTTTGATAACTTTTTGAGCATAGCTCCAAATTGCTCTCCAGAATGGTTTTATATCTCTAGATGCTTACTTGCATAAAATAGAGAAAGAAAACATCAACGAATTGGGTTTATTATTAAAAAAACTAGAAAAAGAACAAATTAAAAACCCTCAATTAAATACCAAATTGGAAATTCTAAAAATAAAAGGAGAAATTAATAAAATTGAAAATAAGAAAACCATTGAATTAATAAATAAAACTAAGAGTTGGTTCTATGAAAAAACCAAAAAAATAGATAACCCTTTAGTTAATTTGATAAGAAAAAGGAAAGAAGAAAATCAAATTGTTAGTCTCCAGAATAAGGGAGATCTTTCCTCCAATGAAAAGGAAATCAGAGCAATAATTAGGAGTTACTTTGCCCAACGTTATGCCAGTAAGTTTGATAATCTAAATGAAATGGAGGAATATCTACAAAAATATAGATTGCTCACATTAACAGAAGAGAATATAAATTATTTAAATAGCCCCATATTAGAAAAAGAAATAGAACAAGCTATTAACCAACTCCCTAAGAAAAAATCTCCAGGGCCAGATGGATTTACATGTGAATTCTACCAAACATTCAAAGAACAATTAATTCCAATACTATACAAACTATTTGAGAAAATAGGGACAGAAGGTATACTGCCAAATTCCTTCTATGAGACTAATATTGTGCTGATAGCTAAACCAGGTAGGGTGAAAACAGAGAAAGAAAACTATAGACCAATTTCCTTAATGAATATTGATGCAAAAATTTTAAATAAGATATTAGCAATGAGATTACAGAAAGTCATCCCCAGGATAGTACACTATGACCAAGTAGGATTTATACCAGGGATGCAGGGCTGGTTCAATATTAGGAAAACTATCAGCGTAATTAATTATATTAATAACCAAACTAACAAAAACCATATGATTATCTCAATAGATGCAGAAAAAGCATTTGATAAAATCCAACACCCATTCCTATTAAAAACACTAGAGAGTATAGGAATAAATGGGCTTTTCCTTAAAATGATCAGTAGCATCTATTTAAAACCATCAGCAAGCATCATGTGTAATGGAGACAAACTAAAACCATTCCCCATAAGATCAGGAGTGAAACAAGGCTATCTATCTGTTTTTCAAATAAGAGTTCCAGTTCTTCTTTGGACATAAATTTATTCCATCTCCACAGGTCTGAGAGGTAAACTATTCTATGTTCCTCTCATTTGCTTATAATATCACTCTTTATATCCAGATCATGAATCCATTTAGACCTTATCTTGGTATGATTTCCACATTTATTGTACTGTGTAATCAGTTCTGTGCCTGTGCACCGTAACCCCTCTTCTTCCCTTGTGTTTCACTTCCCTGCTGCTAATTCCAAGCATATGCTGCTTTGGCTGATGAGAATGATGTTCGGCTTGTGTCGAAGCAGCTGAGGATCTTAGGGGGCAACTGGGTGATTAGAGCACTTGCCTTCGAGTCAAGATCTAAGTAAAATTACTTACTTTTGCCCCTCATATCTATGTTACCCTAAGGTATAAAGGCAACACAAACTTTATTGAAATATTGAAAAAAGATGTATTAGCATGCATCACTTCTGAACAAGAATGATAATGTATTTTTAATGGTGTCACTATAGAATATTCCCCAAAATGGAAAAGAAATCAAAATACCTTGGCCACTTGGTATTAAATCTCATACATTTGAAGTTTGTTTTTTTTTGTACCAAGGATGAGTCAAATTTAAGTTCAGAAGAGAAAGAAAATTTCTACAAGCAGCTTTTGAAAAGGAAACGTTTTTAAAAAGTATTGAGGTCATCTCTTGTGCAAGATTAGAACATGATTATAAACCTTAGGAAAGTAAGTCATGTCTTTTGAGCGATTTTGATGTTTTCCTTACTAATGAAAGAATTAAATGACAATTATCTTCACATAGAAAAGTAATTCTATTGTAGAAAGAGAACGTCTTTATCAATTGAGCTCTCTACCCAAAATTTGTCAGAAGTCATCAATAGAGTTATCTAAAAATGTACATCAACTGTCAGTAATCAAAGTTTTTGCAATACAACATGTGTGTGTCACACAGGAAATCCTGTAGATATCCTAGTGGAAAATATTGTTGCTGTGGTGGATGCTCTTTGAGGAAAGATGCCAGAGAAGTGGGAGAGTGTAAACATTTTACCCTAAATACAGAAAAAAAAAATGTCTTTCCCTTCCAATAGTTTCTTCATTTCTTTCCCATCTGGGTTCTCAAAAAAGTAAGAAGCAAAAGTATGACAAAACAGTTGTCACCAAACCTGGCCAGGCTGTAGTGAATCCCAAAAGTGGTTTGGAAGGTCATGAAAAAGAAACAGAAAAGCAGGGCACAGCAGAGCCAGACTCTGATGATGAGATTCCCCAATTAGTTCCAATCCAAGCCTCATCTCAGAAGTGCCGCAAGCTTTACAAAGCAAGCTGGAGAAAGGATTGTGCAGGACAGAGCCTCAGTGCTGAGACAAAAGTGGAAACTCTTGTTAAAAAGAAAAAGGTCTCCAAGACTGGGGAGGTGTCAAAAGACATTAACAAGATTTCCTCAAAGTGGGAGAGCACACCAGCCAGTGACAAATTTAAAAAGTCAAGGATCAATCCCCCAAAGAACTTGACAATCAAAGCAACTCCTCCCTCATGTCTAAGCCCTGGAAAAGAATCTCACTAAGTTCGGACTTTATTACGACTCATAATAAAGTAAACAAAACTGAACGACTTGAAAACAAAATGTATTTTTACTTTTTTTTAGTTCTTCATATAATGAAAAAAATTTCAGTATCATATCTATGTGTTTGAGTTCCCTTAATATACTGTTGCATTTGTTCCAGAGCCAGTCTTCCTCATATATTTTAAATGTTTCTTCTCTACTTCTTTCTTGCAATTTTTAACCTTCATGAGAAACTATTTCTTGCCAGATATGATGCATTTGTACACATGCATTTGTAGACATGCCATTCAACAAGGATGTAGGTTTGCAAAAAGCTCCTATCCCGTCATTAACCTCCACTGCTGTTAGCCATTTTCAGTCCTGGGACACCTTATTTTTTTTTAAATTTTATTTCCATTACATATGTGTGGGTAATTCTTCAACATTAACCCTTCCATAGCTTTCTGTTACAAATTTTTCCACCCAACTCCCGACCACTCCCTATATGGCAGGATATCCACTACATGTTAATTATGTTAAAATATTGGCAAATCGAATATATGTATACATATTTCCAAACTTATCATTGTTGTGCAAGAAAAATCTTATCTACACAAAAGATATATCAGATACAGGAAACACAATGTAAGCAAACATCAATCAAGGAGTATGAGAATGTTATGTTGTGATCCACATTTCACCTCCCTCTCTCTGGGTGTATATGGCTTTCTTCAGTGAACAATTGGAGGTGGTTTGAAACATTTCATTTTTGAAGAGAGCCATGTTCATCAGAATTGATCGTCATATAGTACTGTTGTTGCCATGTACAATGATCTCCTGGTTCTGCTCATTTCACGGAGCATCAGTTCATGCAAGTCTCTCCAGACCTCTCTGAAATCGTCCTGCTGGTCGTTTCTTACAGAACAATAATATTCCATAATATTCATAAACCATAATTTATTCAGCCATTCTCCAATTGAAGGGCATCTATTCAATTTCCAGTTTCTAGCCACTACAAAAAGGGCTGCCACAAACATTCTTGCACATGTGGGGCCCTTTCCTTCCTTTATGATTTCTTTGGTATATAGGCCCAATAGAAATGCTGCTGGGTCAAAGGGTATGCACAGTTTGATAACTTTTTGAGCATAGCTCCAAATTGTTCTCCAGAATGGCTGTATCCATTCACAGCTCCACCAACAATGCATCATTGTCCCAGCCCTCCCACATCCCCTCCAACAATCATCATTAACTTTTCCTGTCATTTTAGCCAATCTGACAGGTGTGTAGTGGTACCTCAGGGTTTTCTTGATTTTCATTTCTCTGATCAATAATATTTTGGAGCACCTTTTCATATGACTATAAATAGTTTTAATTTCATCCTCTGAAAATTGTCTGTTCATATCCTTTGACCATTTATTGATTGGAGAATGGCTGGAATTTTTATAAATATGAGACAATTCTCTATCAATTTTAGAGGTGAGACCTTTATCAGAACCCTTAAATGTAAAGATGATTCCCCAATTTATTGCTTCCCTCCTAATCTTG
The DNA here is from genome assembly GCA_023553655.1 of Myrmecobius fasciatus. Taxonomy (NCBI): domain Eukaryota; kingdom Metazoa; phylum Chordata; class Mammalia; order Dasyuromorphia; family Myrmecobiidae; genus Myrmecobius; species Myrmecobius fasciatus. The sequence goes on from JAJPUD010014983.1 coordinate 16,720, forward strand.
CCTACATTTGTTTTTTTTTTGTACAAAAACTTTTTAACTTAATATAGTCAAAGTTATCTATCCGGTTTTCAATTAAGAGTTCCAGTTCTTCTTTGGACATAAATTTATTCCATCTCCATAGGTCTGAGAGGTAAACTATATTACGTTCCTCTAATTTAGTTATAGTATCATTCTTTATATCCAAATCATGAACCCATATAGATCTTATCTTGGTATGTGGTGTTAGATGTGGGTCAAGCCCTAATTTCTTCCACACTAGTTTCCAATTTTCCCAGCAGTTTTTGTCAAATAGTGAGTACTTACCCCAAAAGCTGGGGTCTTTGGGTTTATCAAAGATTAAATTGCTATAGTTATTGCGTAGTTTGTCTTGTGATTCTATCCTATTCCACTGAACCACTACTCTATTTCTTACCCAGTAACAAATGGTTTTGATGATCACTGCTTTGTAATATAATTTTAGATCTGGTACAGAGAGTCCACCATCGTCAGCCTTTTCTTTTCATTAATCTGCTTAAAATTCTTGACCCTTTGGTCTTCCAAATGAACTTTGCTACTATTTTTTCTAAATATGTAAGATAATTTCTTGGGAGTTTGATTGGTATGGCACTAAATAAGTAAATTAGTTTGGGTAGTATTGTCATTTTTATTATATTCGCTTGGCCTACCCATGAGCATTATAAGTTTTTCCAATTGACTAGGTCTGATTTTATTTGCGTGGAGAGTGTTTTGTAGTTTAGTTCATATAGTTCCTGACTTTCCCTTGGCAGATAAATACCCAAATATTTTATACTATCAACGTTATTTTGAATGGAATTTCTTTTTGTATCTCTTGCTGCTGAACTTTATTGGTAATATATAAAAATGCTGATGATTTATGTGGATTTATTTTGTATCCTGCAACTTTGGTAAAGTTGTGAATTGTTTCTAGTAGTTTTGTAGTTGAGTCTTTAGGGTTCTCTATGTATATCATCATATCATCTGCAAAGAGTGATAATTTGGTTTCCTCATTACGTACTCTAATTCCTTTAATCTCTTTTTTCTTCTCTTAGTGCCAAAGCTAACATTTCTAAGACAATATTAAATAATAATGGTGACAGTACGCAGCCTTGTTTCACTCCTGATCTTCTTGGGAACGGTTCTAGTTTACTCTATTACATATGATGCTTGCTGAAGGTTTTAAGTAGATACTACTAATCATTTTAAGGAAAAGCCCATTTATTTCTATACTCTCCAGTGTTTTTAATAGGAATGGGTGTTGGATTTTATCAAAGGCTTTTTCTGCATCTATGGAGATAATCATATGGTTTTTGTTAATTTGGTTATTAATATAATTGATTATGCTAATAGTTTTCCTAATATTGAACCATCCCTGCATTACTGGTCTCAATCCTACTTGGTCATGGTTTATTATCCTGGGGATAACTTTCTGTAATCTTGTTGCTAAAGTCTCATTTAAAATTTTTGCATCAATATTCATTAGGGAAATGGGTCTATAGTTTTCTTTCTCAGTTTTCTCCCTAACTGGTTTAGCTATCAGCACCATATCTGTATCATAGAAGGAATTTGGTAGTACACCTCCTTTCCCTATTGTTTCAAATAGTTTATATAGTATTGGGATTAATTGTTCTTTGAATGTTTGGTAAAATTCACATGTAAATCCATCTGGCCCTGGAGATTTTTTCTTAGGGAGTTAATAGCTTGTTCTATTTCTATTTCCCAAACGGGGCTATTTAAATAATTTATTTCCTCTTCTGTTAACCGAAGCAATCTATATTTTTGTAAATATTCCTCTATTTTGTTTACATTATCAAATTTATTGGTATAAAGTTGGGCAAAGAAACTCCTAATTATTACTCTAATTTCCTCTTCATTGGAGGAAAGTTCTCCCTTATCATTTTTGAGACTAACAATTTGATTTTCCTCTTTCCTTTTTCTAATCAAATTAACTAAAGGCTTATCTATTTTGTTGGTTTTCTCACAAAACCAATTCTTAATTTTATTTATTAATTCAATAGTTTTCTTGTTTTCAATTTTATTGATCTCTCCTTTAATTTTCAGAATTTCCAATTTGGTATTTAATTGAGGGTTTTTAATTTGGTCTTTTTCTAGCTTTTTTAATTGTAATCCCAGTTCATTGATCTTCTCTTTATCTGTTTTATGCAAGTAAGCATCTAGAGATATAAAATTACCCCTTATAACCGCTTTAGCGGTGTCCCACAAATTTTGGTATGTTGTCTCATTGTTGTCATTCTCCTGGATGAAATTTTCGATTGTGTCTATAATTTGCTCTTTCACCCATTCGTTCTTCAGGATTAGAGTATTTCATTTCCAAATAACTTGTGGTCTATTTTCTCCTGGCCTTATATTACATGTGAGTTTTATTGCATCATGATCTGAGAAGGATGCATTTACTATTTCTGCCTTTCTCCATTTGATTTTGATGTTTTTATGCCCTAACACATGATCAATTTTTGTATAAGTTCTATGAACCCCTGAGAAAAAAATATACTCCCTTCTATCACTATTCAATTTCCTCCAGAGATCTATCATAACTAACTTTTCTAGCCTTTGGTTTACCTTCCTAACTTCTTTCTTATTTATTTTGTGATTTAATTTATCTAATTCTAAGAGAGCAAGGTTGAGGTCCCCCTCTAGTATAGTTGTACTGGCTATTTCTCCTTGCATCTCTGTTAGTTTCTCCTCTAGGAATTTGGATGCTATACCACTAGGTGCATATATGTTTAGTATTGATACAGCTTCATTGTCTATGGTACCCTTTAGTAAAATATAGTTTCCTTCCTTATCTCTTTTAATTAGATCTATTTTTGTTTTTACTTGATCCGAGATAAGGATTGCTACCCCTGCCTTTCTTTGTTCAAGTGAAGCATAGAAGATTCTGCTCCAGCCTTTTACCTTCACTCTGTAAGTATCTCTATGTTTTAGATGTGTTTCTTGTAAACAACATATTGAATGATTCTGGCTTTTAATCCAGTCTGCTACCTGCTTCTGTTTTATGGGAGAGTTCATTCCATTCACATTCACACTTAAAATACCTATATCTGTATTCCCTGCCATCTTATTTACCCAGAGTTATGATTTTCTCTTCCCTTTCCCCACTCTCCCTTCCCCCCTCCCCAGTACTTTATTTTTGATGACCACCTCCCACCAATAGTCCTCCCCCCTTTAGAGTCCCTCCCTCCCCTTTATACCTTTCCCCCTAATCCTTCTATTAGTTTATCCCTTTTCTTTCCTCCTTTCCCTCCCACCTTCCCACAAGAAGGGTCAGACCTTTCTTTGAAGCCAACTGTGTCTGATATACTCTCTTAGAATCCAATCTAATGAGAGTAAGGTTTACATAATACTCATCACCCTCCCTTCTTTCCCTCAATTATATTAGATCTTCTATGTCTCTTTATGAGATTTTGCCTTATTTTACCTCCTTTATTTTTACTTTATTTTGCCTCCTTCCCCTCCCCTTTTTTCAGTATGGTATCCCTTCCACCTCTAATTTCCTTTTCATTATTATCAAAGAAAAATCGAATTATACCCCCATTCTTTAAGTATCCCCATAGTAGAAATATAATTCTCAAGAGTTCTTTCCTTTTTACCTTTTTATGCTTCTCTTGAGTTCTGTATTTGGAGGTCAATTTTTTTGTTCAGATCTGGTCTTTTCATTAGAAATAGGTGAAATTCTCCTGTATCATTGAATGACCATCTTCTTCCCTGGAAGATGATGCTCATTCTACCTGGAAAACTTATTCTTGGCTGTCATACAAGTTCTTTTGCCTTTAGGAATATCTGATTCCAGGCTCTTCGATCCTTCAATGTGGAAGCTGAGAGATACTGTGTAATTCTAATGACAGTTCCTCGGTATTTGAACAGTTTCTTTCTAGCTGCTTGAGATATCTTTTCCTTGGTGTGATAGTCCTGAAATTTGGCCACGATATTCCTTGGGGCTTTAATTTTGGGGTCTCTTTCAAAAGGTGATCAGTGAATTCTTTCAATACCAGTTTTGCCTTCTGATTCTAAAACATCAGGGCAATTCTCTTTCATGATTTCCTGGAAGATAGCATCCAGGTTCTTTTTTTCATCGTGACTTTCAGGGAGTTCAATAATCCTTAAATTCCCTCTCCAGCATCTGTTTTCCAAGTCAGTTGTTTTTCCTAGGAGATATTTCCTATTTTCTTCTATTTTTTTTTCATTTTTTGTTTTTTTTTTACTGATTCTTGAAGTCTTACTGAGTCATTTACTTCTATTTGTTCAATTTTAATTTTTAGAGTATTATTTTCTTCAGTTATCTTTTTTTAGCTCCTTTTGTGCTGGCAAATTGAATTTCTTGATTCAATGCATTCTTTTTCCATTTTGCCAATTTTATTTTTCAATGAATTGTTGTCTTTTCCAATTCACCAATTTTGTTTTTCAGTGAATTGTTGTCTTTTTGCAATTAGCCATTTTTATTTTCCAGTGCATTGGTGATTTTTTCCAAATCACCATTTTTATTTTCCTGTGAATTGGTGATTTTTTTCCAATTCACCAATTTTGTTTTTTCAGTGAATTGTTTTCTTTTTCCAATTCTCCAGTCCTGTTTTCCAGTTTTTGATATCTCTTTTGCCCTGATCTCAATTTATTTCCCCATTCTTCTTCTAGCTCTCTTTTCAGATTCTTTATGGAATCTTCCAGGTAAGCCTTCTGGAAGGGAAACCAGCTTAAGTCCGCCTTTGTGTCTTCATCTGGGATTGTTTTCAGAATCTCAGGATCTGGGGACTGCTCTATTTTTTCTTTGTAAAAGCTGTCTATGGTGAGAGCTCTCTTCTGTTTCTTACTCATGCTTTTGAATTGAGGTATGAATCACCAGCAGGGAATATTGCTGCAGTTTCAATTTGCCCTGGGGCTGTTTGCCAAGTTGACTTCCAGTCTGAGGCTGGGCAGCTAAATCCGCATTAGGACCACGTTTTCAGCTGCTCTCAATCCACCCTTTACCAAAGGCAGATCTGCCAAAGAACCTGCCCGCAAGCAGAGCAAAGCTGGGCCACCTTATAAAAACCTTTATGTATTAACTAGATTCCTGACTCACCAAGTGATTGGTTGGAGATGTGTAAACAGGATGTTTTAACTCTCTCCTTCAATGTGACTGGGTTTGGGTTAGAATAAATTATTTTGTGACTACAAACTGTACTGCTGACCAAGGTAGTATAGGCCACACACTGAACTCCCCCTCCAATTCCTTATATTTCTTACTAAGTCACACTTTTGGAAATGGACCACATTCTTCCATCTTTTCTCACATATACAAGATATACAAGGAATGGATTACAACATACATGATAAGGAGCTATTCTCCAATAGAGCAAAAGACATGAACAGGAAGTTTTCAAAAGAAAGGAACAAAAACGTCCATAGCTTTTAAAATTTTCCTCCATCATGAAGGGGTGATAGGTACAATGGAGACAGATGAAAATGCTTATTTAGGTAGAGAACCCAACCTCTGATTAAACATTGGAAATTTTTCTCACCTCTCATGTTTCATTCAACTTAAAAGTACAGAAAAGAGAAGCATGCACACTGAGAAAGGACTTTCTCTCAGCCCTACGGTCACTTTCCAAATGAGCTCATGGATGTAAGGGGGTACACTTCTTAAGGGACAATAGAATTTCAGACCTGTGCTTATCCTTACAATGTGAGATCTGAGAGCTCCCAGAGGTAAGAGAACATGAAATGTCAGAGCTTGGGAGGGTCATGTTGGCAACACAAAGCCAGAACTGAAAAGGATTTTGGAGCCCAGAATGTGACTGTTCCAGGGGCAGCTCTGATTATAGAAAGACTGGCCACACTAGAAGGGTTTTCAGCATAGAGAGAGACAGAGATGGGAGGATCTTCAGAACTCTGAATATTATTATTGGAAGGGTATATACCTAAGCTCACCCAGTTTGTGCTAGACATCTTCCAGGTTAGGCAGTGACTCTGAGATTAAGTCTACTGTTCTAGTTGTCTATGATTTTTGACACTTGAAAGCTAATTGAGAACAGACATATCCTCACTCTGTCAGACATCTAGTGACAGTGACCAGGGGTGTGTATGGTATAAATTTAGTCTACCTAATGTAGGGGTATGCCCTTCCTCCCTGTGATTTTTAATAATTATTGAATAAGAAAGCAAAAAGAATTTTTTTCTTTCCCGGGTAACCCAAACAAACTTATGTAAATTTAAGAAAGCTTACCAGCTTCCATTTCATGAGTGCCTGATGCTAGTCAGTTTGTTGAAATCACTGCAAGTTATTGCTGAAATGAATCATGTAGTCAATGAAAATCATCCTGATCAGAGAGATGTACGGGTGGAGCCAAGATGGTGGAGATCAGACAGGAGTCTCTGTAACCTCTAACCTTCCCTCAAACAACAACATATGAAGCCTCTAGACTGATTTTGAAGCAAAAAAATCCACAATATCTGGAAGACAACACGATTCTAGAAGAAGATACTCTGGAAGAACTTCAAAACAGGTCTATTTTTATTGGGCAGGGGGGTGGTCTGCTGAACCCAGACTGCAGCACAGGGAGACCAGGGCAGGGAGCTGGAGCAGGGAGCTGGAACAGGAGTCGGAACAGGAGTGGGAGCGTTGTGCTTTTCACACACCTGGGAGTCTTCTGCGGGCCTCTTGGGCCAATCTGTCCTGATTGTGGGCAGGTGGTTTGGGGGGACTGACTTTTGGGTGGGTAGATTGTGAACCACTGAACCCCTGATGAGCATTGGACCTAGCTGCCATTACACAGCACCCTAGGGTGATCAATCAATCAGTAGGACTGATGAGCACCTGAAATAATTCAATCAGCAGAACTGCCCCAGTACCTGAAATAATTCAATCAGCAGAACTGCCCAGTACCTGAAATAACTCAATCAGGAGAACAGCCCCAGGGCAACTTAAAGCAGCTGTCCCACCTTTGCCTTAAACAGACCTCATACCTTAAAAAAATGAATAAAAAACCAAAAAGAGCTCTCACCATAGACAACTTTTATGGAGAGAGGGAAGAACAGACCTCAAATCCTGAGGCCCCTAATGGTAAAGCAACTCCAGAAAATTTCCCAAAGATAGACATAAACTGGTCTCCATGTCACAAGGCTTTCTTTTATTTATTTATTTATTTGTTTGTTTATTTATTTATTTATTTATATTTATTTTTTATTGTTTTGATTTTGATTTTGATTTTTTGATTTTGATTTTTTTTATTAAAGCTTTTTATTTGTATAACATATGTGTGGGTACTTCCCCAGCATTGATCTTTACAAAGCTTTCCATTAAAAATTTTACCCCCAGTCCCCTCCCCTCCCCTAGATGGCAGGAAGTCCACTACATGTTAATAATGTTGAAATACTTGACAAGTTATGCAAGAAAAATCCTATCTACAAGAAGAAAAAGAAAATCAGAGAAAGACAACACAATGCAAGCAAATATCAATAGAGATCATGAAAATGTTATGTTGTGGTCCATATTTCATATCCCTCTCTCTGGCTGTATATGGTTTTCTTCAGTGAATAACTGGAACTGGTTTGAGACAATTCTTTGTTGCAGAGAGCCATGTCCATCAGAATTGATCATCATGTAATACTGTTGTTGCTGTGCATGATGATCTCCTGGTTCTTCTAGTTTCACTCAGCATCAGTTCATGAAACTCTCCAGGCCTCTCTGAAATCATCCTGCTGGTCCTTTTTAAAGAGCAATAATATTCCATAACATTCATATACCGTAATTTATTCAGCCACTCTCCAATTGATGGGCATCCCTTCAGTTTCCAGTTTCTAGCCACTACAAAAGGAGCTGCTACAAACAGTCTTGCACATGTGGATCCCTTTACCTTTATGATTTCTTTGGGATATAAGCCCAATAGAAACACTGCTGGGTCAAAGGTAATGCACAGTTTGATAACTTTTTGAGCATAACTCCTAAGTGGTCTCCAGAATGGTTGGATCCGTTCACAGTTCCACCAACAATGTATCAGTCTCCCAGTTTTCCCACATCCACTCCAACATTCATCGTTATCTTTTCCTGTCATTTTATCCAATCTGACAGGTGTGTAGTGGTACCTCAGAGTTGTCTTAATTTGCATTTCTCTGATCAATAATGATTTGGAGCAACTTTTCATATGACTAGAGATGGTTTTAATTTCATCATCTGAAAATTGTCTGTTCATATCCCTTGCCCACTTATCTATTGAAGAGTTGCTTGAATTCTTATATATATGAGACAATTCTGTATATATTTTTGAAATGAGGCCTTTATCAGAACCATTAAATGTAAATATGATTTCTGAATTTGATGCTTTCCTCCTAATCTTGTCTGCATTTGTTTTATTAGTACAGAAACTTTTAAACTTAATATAATCAAAATTATCCATCTGGTGTTCAATTAAGGGTTCCAGATCTTCTTTGGACATAAATTTATTCCATCTCCACAGATCCGAGAGGTAAACTATATTACGTTCCTCTAACTTGCTTACAAAGTCCCTCTTTATATCTAGATCATGAACCCATTTAGATCTCATCTTGGTATGTGGTGTTAGGTATGGGTCGAGCCCTAATTTCTTCCACACTAGTTCCCAATTTTCCCAGCAGTTTTTGCCGAATACTGTGTACTTATCCCAAACGCTGGGGTCTTTGGGTTTATCAAACACTAAATTGTTAAGGTTATTACCTAGATTGTCCTGATAACCTATCCTGTGCCCCTGATTGACTGCTCTATTTCTTAGCAAGTACCAGATGGTTTTGATGACCGCTGCTTTATAATATAGTTTTAGATCTGGTACAGCAAAGCTACTTTCATCTGTCTTTTTTTTCATTAATCCCCTTGAAATCCTTGACTTTTTCTTCTTCCAAATGAACTTTGCTACTCTTTTTTTTTCTAGATCTGTAAAATAATTTCTTGGGAGTTTGATTGGTATGGCACTAAATAAGTAGATTAGTTTGGGTAGTATTGTCCTTTTTAGAAAATTCACTCTGCCTACCCATGAGCACTTAATGTTTTTCCAATTGATTAGGTCTGATTTTATTTGTATGGAAAGTGTTTTGTAGTTCAGTTCATATAGTTTCTGACTTTTCGTTGGCAGATAGATTCTCAAATATTTCATCCTATCATCTGTTATTTGGAATGGAATTTCTTTTTTTTATCTCTTACTGCTGAACTTTGTTGGTAATATATAAAAATGCTGATGATTTATGTCGATTAATTTTGAATCCTGCAACTTTGCTAAAGTTGTGAATTGTTTCTAGTTGTTTTTTAGTTGAGTCTGTAGGGTTCTCTAAGTATACCATCATGTCATCTGCAAAGAGTCATAATTTGGTTTCTTCATTACCTACTCTGAGTCCTTTTATCTCTTTTTCTTCTCTTATTGCTAAAGCTAACATTTCTAGTACAATATTAAATAGTAATGGTGACAGTGGGCCACCTTGTTTCACTCCTGATCTTATTGGGAATGGTTCTAGTTTGACTCCATTACATATAATGCTTGCTGAAGGTTTTAAGTAGATACTAATAATAATTTTAAGGAAAAGCCCATTTATTCCTATACTCTCCAGTGTTTTTAATAGGAATGGGTGTTGGGATTTTATCAAAGGCTTTTTATGCATCTATGGAGATAATCATATGTTTTTTGTTAATTTGGTTATTAATATAATTAATTATGCTGACAGTTTTTTTCTAATATTGAACCAGCCCTGCATCCCTGGTATAAATCCTACTTGGCCATAATGTACTATCCTGGGGATTACGTTCTGTAATCTCATTGCTAACATCTTATTTAAAATTTTTGCATCAATATTCATTAGGAAAATTGGTCTATAGTTTTCTTTCTCTGTTTTCACCCTACCTGGTTTAGCTATCAGCACCATATTGGTCTCATAGAAGGATTTTGGCAGTATACCTTCTGTTCCTATTTTCTCAAATAGTTTGTGTAGTATTGGAATTAATTGTTCTTTGAATGTTTGGTAGAATTCACATGTAAATCCATCTGGCCCTGGAGATTTTTTCTTAGGGAGTTGGTTAATAGCTTGTTCTATTTGTTTTTTCTAATATGGGGCTATTTAAATATTTTATATCCTCTTCTGTTAACCTGGGCAATCTATATTGTTGTAGATATTCCTCCATTTCATTTAGATTATCAAACTTACTGGCATAAAGTTGGGTAAAGTAACTCCTAATTATTGCTGTTATTTCCTCTTCATTGGAGGAAAGTTCTCCCTTATCATTCTTGAGACTAACAATTTGATTTTCCTCTTTCCTTTTTCTTATCAAATTAATTAAAGGCTTATCTATTTTGCTGGTTTTTTCATAGAACCAACTCTTAGTTTTATTTATTAATTTAATAGTTTTCTTATTTCCAATTTTATTAATTTCTCCTTTAATTTTTAGAATTTCCAATTTGGTATTTAATTAAGGCTTTTTAATGTGTTCTTTTTCTATTTTTTTTTAATAATAAGCCCAATTCGTTGATGTTTTCTTTCTCTATTTTATGCAATAAGCATCTAGAAATATAAAATTGCCCCTTATAACCGCTTTGGCTGTATCCCACAAATTTTGGCATGTTGTCTCCTTATTGTCATTTTCCTGAATGAAATTATTGATTGTGTCTATGATTCGCTCTTTCACCCATTCATTCTTCAGGATTAGATTATTTAATTTCCAATTAACTTTTGGTTTATTTTCTCCTGGCCTTATATTGCATGTGATTTTTATTGAATCATATTCTGAAAAAGATGCATTTAACATTTCTTCCTTTCAGCATTTGATTTTGAGGTTTTTATGCCCTAACACATGCTTAATTTCTGTATAGGTTCCATAGACTGCTGAGAAAAAGTAAACTCCTTTCTGTCTCCATTTAATTTCCTCCAAAGATCTATCATACCTAACTTTTCTAACATTTTGTTTATCTCCCTAATTTCTTTCCTGTTTATTTTGTGGTTTGCTTTATCTAATTCTGAGAGAGCAAGGTTGAGATCCCCCACTATTATAGTTTGGCTGTCTATTTCTTCTTGCATCTCTCTTAATTTCTCCCCTAGGAATTTGGATGCTATTGCACTTGGTGTGTATGTATTTAGTATTGATATTGCTACATTATCTATGGTACCATTTAATAAAATATAGTTTCCTTCCTTATCTCTTTTGATTAAATCTATCTTGGCTTTTACTTGATCTGAGATAAGGATTGCTACCCCTGCTTTTTTTTGTTCACCTGAAGCATAATATTTTCTACTCCAGCCTTTTACCTTCATCCTATATGTGTCACTATGTTTTAGATGTGTTTCTTGTAGACAACATATTGTGGGATTCTGGTTTTTAATCCAGTTTGATATGTGAAGTTCTTCAGAGATATCAGCAATCAGTGTCCAAATATTTCTGGATTGGTTGACTTGAAGATCAGTTCAGAGGCTTATTTTATTGTTTATTTGAGAGAAGATCGGAGAAGGACGCAGAGAGTCACCTTTTCACTCTGCCATCTTCGCTCTGCTCCCCCCCCACAAAGCTTTCTTTGAAGATTGCATAAAGAATCTTAAAAGAGAGTTAGAAGAAACATGGGGAAATGAAATGAGATCACTGCAAAATAAAATTAAAAAAATGGAAAAAATGGAAAAAGAATGCAATGAACAAAAATGTAATTGGCCAATTGCAAAAGGAACTAAAAACAGTAACTGAAGAAAATAAGACATTAAAAATTAGAATCGAACAACTGGAAATGAATGACTCATCAAGACTTCAAGAATCAGTCAAACAAAAACAAAAAAATGAAAAGATAGAGAAAAACATGAAATATCTCCTAGAAAAACCACTGATCTGGAAAATAGATGTAGGAGAGACAATTTAAGGATTATAGGGCTTCCTGAAAGCCATGATGAAAAAAAAGAACCTAGACACTATCTTCCAGGAAATCATAAAAGAAAACTCCCTTCATATTTTAGACCCGGAAGGCAAAATACTCCTTGAAACAATCCACCGATCACCTCCTGAAAGAAACCAAAAATTAAGTCCCCCAGAAATATCATGGGTAAATTCCAGAACTCTCATACCAAGGAAAAGATATTACGAGAAGCCAGAAAGAAACAATTTAAATATTGGGGAGCCACAATTAGGATCAAACAGGACTTAGCAGCTTTTACTTTGAAGTATTGAAGGGCCTGGAATCAGATATTCTGGAGGGAAAAGTAATGTGGATTACAACCAAGAATAACTTATCCAGCTAGAATGAACATTACCTTCCAGGGAAGAAGATGGTCATTCAATGATATAGGAGAACTTCACATATTTCTACTGAAAAGACAAGAACAAAACAAAAAATTTGATCTACAAACACGGAACACAAGAGATACATAAAAAGGTAACAAGAAAAAAACTCTTGAGAACTATATTTATGTTATAGATACTTATAGAATGAGGGTTGATTTTATGAATCTATTATTACATTGTGATTATTATGATATGATTACTGTGATTTTATGATTATGATCATATGATAAACTGAAAAAGAAATTAGAGGTAGAAAAGGGATAACACTGGAAGAAGAGGAAAAGGAGGTAAAATAAGCGAAATTACATCACGTGTAGATGCAAAGAAAAACTATAATGATTGAGGGGAAAAAAGGAAGGGGAATGAAAATTGGGTTAATCTCCATCTCATCAGATTTGGCTCTGAGGGAATAATAGACATACTTATAAGGAAACAGGAGGGAAAGGGGGGAAAAAAGGGTGGGTGGGTCTCTAAAGGGGAAGGATTGTTTGAGGGAAGTGGTTATCAAAAGAAAAATAGTAGGGATGAGGGAAAGGGGATAAGAAAGAGAAAAGCATAAGCTAGGGTAAATTAGATGGCAGGAAATACAGAATCAGTTATGTTAACTTTGAATGTGAATGGAATGAACTCTCCCTTAAAGCAGAAGGGGATAGCAGACTGGATTAAAAACCAGAATCCAACAATGTGTTGTATACAAAAAACACATCTAAAACTTAGAGATACATACAGGGTGAAGGTAAAAGGCTGGAGAAGAATCTATTATGCTTCAGGTGAACAAAAAATAAACAGGGGTAGCAATCCTGATCACTGACCAAGTAAAAGCAAAGATAGACTTAATTAAAAGAGACAAAGAAGGAAATTATATCTTCCTAAAGGGTACCATAGATAAGGAAGCAATATCAATACTAAACATATGTGCACCAAGTGGTATAGCATGGAAATTACTAGAGGAAAAGTTCAGAGAGATGCAAGAAGAAATAGACAGCAAAACTATAATAGTGGGGGATCTCAACCTCCCTCTCTCAGAACATGATAAACCAAACCACAAAATAAATAAGGAAGAAGTTAATGAGGTAAACAAAATGTTAGAAAAGTTGGGTATGATAGATCTTTGGAAGAAATTAAATGGAGACAGAAATGAGTTTACTTTATAATCAGCAGTCCTTGGAATTTATACAAACATTGACCACGTGTTTGGACACAAAAAACTCAAAATCAAATGCAGAAAGGCACAAATAATAAATGTATTTTTTTAGATCATGGCGGAATAAAAATCACATGCAATATAAGGCCAGGAGAAAATAGACCAAAAACCTACTGGAAACTAAATAATTTTATCCTAAAGAATGAATGGGTGAAACAGAAAATTACCGACAAAATTACTAATTTCGTCCAAGAGAATGACAATAATGAGACAACATACCAAAATTTGTGGGATACAGCCAAAGCGGTAATAAAGGGAAATTTTATATTTCTAGATGCTTATTTGCATAAAATAGAGAAAGAGAACATTAATGAATTGGGCTTGCAACTAAAAAAGCTAGAAAAAGAACAATTTAAAACCCCCCAATCAAATACCAAACTTGAAATCCTAAAAATAAAAGGAGAGATTAATAAAATTGAAAGTAAAAAAAAAAACTATTGAATTAAAAAATAAAACTAAAAGTTATTTTTTATGAAAAAACCAACAAAATAGATAAACGTCTAGTTAATTTGATCAGAAAAAGGAAAGGAAAATCAAATTGTCAGTCTCAAAAATGAAAAGGGAGAACTTTCCATCAATGAAGAGGAAATTAGAGCAATAATCAGGAGTTACTTTGCCCAACTTTATTCCAATAAATTTGATTACCTAAGTGAAATGGAGGAATATCTACAAAAATATACATTGCCCAGATTAACAGAAGTGGAAATAAATTACTTAAATAGTCCCATTCTAGAAAAAGAAATAGAACAAGACATTAATCAACTCCCTAAAAAAAATCCCCAGGACCAGATGGATTTACATGTGAATTCTACCAAACATTTAAAGAACAATTAACTCCAATATTATATAAACTATTCGAAAAAATAGGGAATGAAGGAATCCTACCAAACTCCTTTTATGATACAGACATGGTACTGATACCTAAACCAGGTAAAACAAAAACAGAGAAAGAAAATTATAGACCAATCTCCCTAATGAATATTCATGTAAAAATCTTAAATAAAATATTAGCAAAGAGATTACAGGAAATCATTCCCAGAATAATACACCATGACAAAGTAGGATTTATACCAGGAATGCAGGGATGGTTCAATATTAGGAAAACTATTAACATAATTGACTGTATTAATAACCAAATTAACAAAAAAACATGATAATCTCAATAGATGCAGAAAAAGCATTTGATAAAATCCAACATCCATTACTATTAAAAACACTAGAGAGTATCGGAATCAATGGACTTTTCCTTAAAATAGTCAGTAGCATCTATTTAAAACCATCAGCTAGCATCATATGTAATGGTGATAAACTGCAACCATTCTCAATAAGATCAGGAGTGAAACAAGGTTGCCCACTATCACCATTACTATTTAATATTGTATTAGAAATGCTGGCCTTGGCAATAAGACAAGGAAAAGGGATTAAAGGAATTAGAGTAGGTCATGAGGAAACCAAATTATCACTCTTTGCAGATGATATGATGGTCTACTTAGAGAACCCTAGAGAATCAACTAAAAACTATTAGAATTAATCCAAAACCTTAGCAAAGTTGCAGGATACAGAATAAATGCACATAAATCATCAACATTTTTATATATCACCAACAAAATGCAACAGCAAGAGATGCAAAGAGAAATTCCATTCAAAATAACTATCAATAGTATAAAATATTTGGGAATATATCTGCCAAAGGAAAGTCAGGAACTATATGAGCAAAACTACAAAACACTGTCCACATAAATAAAGTCAGATCTAAACAATTGGAAAAACATCAAGTGCTCTTGGATAGGTCGAGCGAATGTAAGAAAGATGGCAATACTACCTAAACTAATCTATTTATTTATTGCTATACCAATCAAACCCCCAAGAAATTATTTAACTGACCTAGAAAAAATAATAGCAAAATTCATCTGGAAAAACAAAAAGGCAAGTATGGACCACAATACAGCATTTTAACGCTTTCTGGGAATGTTTCCATGCATTTTATTTTCTTTTTTAGGTTTTTTTTTCTTCTCTTTCTAGATCTGATGTTTCTTGTGCAGTAAGATAACTGTATAGATATGGATACATATATTGGAATTATCATATAATTTATCATATTTAGCATGTATTAGATTACCTGTTATATAGGGGTGAGGGTGGGGGGAAGGAGGGGAAAAGCTTGAGAAGAAAAAGTTTTTTGCAAAGGTCAATGTAGAAAAATCACTCATATGTTTGGTAAATAAAAAGCTTTTAACAAGAAAAAGAGAGACAGAGAGAGATGTACGTATAAAATGGACAAGTGAGAACTGTGGGCAACTCCCAGAGAAGGAAAATCTCTCCACTGACCCATTCTCTGCCTGCAGTTTGTACTGTCAGAAAATTGTCTGGGCCATAGAGAACTTGGGTGACTCAGCCCCCTCAATAAATACAAAAAGTAGGTGATGAAGTATCAAGAGTCAACCCGACGTCGGTCTCCCTGGTCACACCTGCCACCCAAATCTGGAGAGACCAGTAACCCTGCTCTTCTCCTTGGATAATGGAGAGGCAGCCATGCCACAGGGTCACCAAGCAGGTGAGTCCAAAAAAGGGAAAAAGAGCCAAGCCCAGAGCCCATGCGCGAAACAGTTTCCATGTTGGCCACTGACCAAACCTGGAGGAAATAGGGTCAAGAAAAAGGCTGTTCTGAGGTAGGAAGGACATCTGTTATAGAAGGAGCCAGTTTGGCCAGAACTTGCCCAGGGTCAAATCAGGAATGCCCAGGCCTGGTGTAAAGGAAAATTAACCTTGCAGCATTCAGAAAATCAGACACTGAGGAAGCCTTGAGAGGTAGCTTTGTATCAGGAATAAAGCAGAAAAAAAAAACATCTCACTCCTCCAAATTCCATATCCCACTCTTCTTGGCACTGAGCCATGGTCTCCGTCCCAAACCCATCTACACCCGGACTGAGGACTGTGGAAATTTAGGGTGGATCACAACACAGCATTTTCATTCTTTCTTTAGTGTTTGCTTCCATTTTGTTTTCTTCCTCATTTTTTCCCTTTTTGATCTGATTTTTCTTGTGCGAGATAATTATATAAATATATATGCACATATTGGGAACAAAAGAAAAGATGCTCTAAATAACTATCGATGAAAGAAATGCAAATTAAGACAACTCTGAGGCACCACTACACACCTCTTAGGTTGGATTAGGTGACAGGAAAAGTTAATGAGGAATTTTGGAGGGGATGTGGGAAAACTGGTACACTGATACATTGTTGGTGGAATTGTGAACTGATTCAACCATTCTGAAGGGCAATCTGCAGCCATGCCCAAAGAGCTACCCAAGCAAAACCTCCCTCATTCCTTTTTTAAATCTTTCCTCCCTCCTCCTCCTCACCCATCCCCTGAAAACTGTTTACTTCTTGAGATAACAAGGCTCAACATGCCCTCTTTGCCAATGCTCAGTTTGTCCTACAGGCATCTCACACTCCCTTTTATGCCGTTTCCATTTACCATCTGATTTGTGCTCCCACCAATATCCCTGATTGGCCTGAAAAATACCATTGCTTGTTTTTCACTTCAATGATTCAATTCAGACACAACATGTCTCGGGAATTGCACCCTGGGAGTCTCCTTTGAAGGAGTCATCTGTGCCTTTTGTTACCTGGTACTTATTTCATTAGCTGTCTCTGGAATATCTGGTCAGTTCTCTGGAATATCTTCCTGTGTTACACCTCTTGGGTTTTTGTTTTTAGTATCAAACTATATGCATAGACAATGTTCTATTCACTCTGATGGGACCTGGCTGTTAGTCATGACTGAAAGTAAATCAGAAATGTTCTCAGTGTGCTATGGAGAATAAAAGAGACTTTGAGGGCACTCAGTTTTCTTAGAAGAAGGTTCCCCCAGGTGACCACTCCCCCTCCACAGACCTCCTCATTCCCACTCTCCTCTGGCGACTCTCCTCTGGAGCCCCTTCACCAACACCCCTCCAATGTTTCCCTGCTGCCAAGGATTCTGTCCATTGGACCCTCTCCAATGGGACTGTGAAACCTGAGCACATTCTAATTACACATGATATGGTTTTGATCAGCAGTGGGTGATAGCACTGTAACCCCAATATCTCTGGTTTTAATTGAATAAGATTTTCATCTTCCAGCCTTGCCTCAATCATTTTTCACGTGGCCTTGCATGAGGGATATCACTGCCTACCTGAGCCTCTGCAAGGGACATCTCCTCTTTGGATGCTGCTTGGTGCAATTCCCGTCCATCTCCACCCTGATCAGCCTGAAACCCTTGTGGAAGATGAGACCTCCATCCTTATCCCCAGATGAATGAGTGTCTCAGTTCTCTGGGACCAGAATCAGGGAGTCCCAGCATCTTCCCTAGCCCAAATATCCCACCCCTTTCTCTTAGGACCTTCACTGGAACAACAGGACCCTTTGGCTTTTCCATGCATATGGAGCTGCTTCTTCAGCCCTACAAGAATGCCGACCAAAATCCAATCCTAGGGACGTTTCCCATGTATACATTACCTGAGATTGTGCAAAAGTGAACAACCTGCTGAGATCATCTGATTTTCTTGCTCTGCCCAGTTCTCCCAGACAAGCCCCTAAAACTGGGAGGGTCAGAAGTCCACCAACTCCATTAAAAAGAGAGTTATTTGGGGGAAGCTAGGTGGTGCAGTGGATAGATCATCAGCCTTAAAGTCAGGAGGACATAAATTCACACCTGGCTTCAGACACTTAACACTTCCTACTACTGTGACCCTGAGCAAGTCACTTAACCGCAATTGCCTCACCAAAAAAAATAAAGACAGAGAGAAAAGTATTTCAAAGTGGAAAACAGGAGTGTTTATTTGATCACATCTCAGGAGATCTGGGCGTCTCCCACCACCAGGAGAGACTGGCACTAATGAGAGGAGGTGTATAGAAAGCAAACAGAGGGGTACAAAGCGAACATCAACAAATCTGGTTGGTCAGAGAGGATTCCAACCCTTACATAGAAATCCTCATTTCAGTGTCTTTTTAATCATTCTCATTTTCGCTTTCATTTCTACTGTCTTCCATCTCTCCAACAACTAATTTAATTACTTCATTACTCAGTCAATCTTTTATAGCCTCCTGATCATTCTGTATCTCCATTATCATATATCTCAGAGTTTCATAGTGACTCAAGCTCTCACTGGGGCTAGATTCTAAAATGTGGCCCACTTGAAGCAATTTTTTCTTTTTTTTTCTTTTTTTAATTTTATTTCCATAACATATGTGTGGGTAATTCTTCAACAATAACCCTTACATAGCTTTCTGTTACAAATTTTTCCCCCCAACTCCCCACCCCTCCCCTAGATGGCAGGATATCCACTACATGTTAATTATGTTAAAATATTGGCAAATCGAATATATGTATACATATTTCCAAACTTGACATTGTTGTGCAAGAAAAATCTTATCTACACAAAAAATATATCAGATGAAGGACACACAATGTAAGCAAACATCAATCAAGGACTATGAGAATGTTATGTTGTGTTCCACATTTCACATCCCTCTCTCTGGGTGTATATGGCTTTCTTCAGTGAACAATTGGAGGTGGTTTGAAACATTTCATTGTTGAAGAGAGCCATGTCCATCAGAATTGATCGTCATATACTACTGTTGTTGCTGTGTATAATGATTTCCTGGTTCTACTCATTTCATTCAACATCAGTTCACGTAAGTCTCTCCAAGCCTCTCTGAAACCATCTTGCTGGTCATTTCTTAGAGAACAATAATATTCCATAATATTCATATACCACAATTTATTCAGCCATTCTCCAGTTGAAGGGCATGTATTTAATTTCCAGTTTCTAGCCACTACAAAAAGGGCTGCCACAAACATTCTTGCACATGTGGGGCTCTTTCCTTCCTTTATGATTTCTTTGGGATATAAGCCCAATAGAAACACTGCTGGGTGAAAGGGTATGCACAGTTTGATAACTTTTTGAGCATAGTTCCAAATTGCTCTCCAGAATGGCTGTATCCATTCACAGCTCCATCATCAATGCATCAGTGTCCCAGCCTTCCTACATCCCCTCCAACATTCATCATTAACTTTTCCTGTCATTTTAGCCAATCTGACAGGTGCGAAGTGGTACCTCAGGGTTGTCTTGATTTGAATTTCTCTGATCAATAGTGATTTGGAGCACCTTTTCATATGACTATAAATAGTTTTAATTTCATCCTCTGAAAATTGTCTGTTCATATCCTTTGACCATTTATTGATTGGAGAATGGCTGGAATTTTTATAAATATGAGATAATTCTCTATCAATTTTAGAGGTGAGACCTTTATCAGAACACTTAAATGTTAAGATGATTTCCCAATTTATTGCTGCCCTCCTAATCTTGTCTGCATTGATTTTGTTTGTACAAAAACTTTTTAACTTAATATAGTCAAAGTTTTCTATCTGGTTTTCAATTAAGAGTTCCAGTTCTTCTTTGGACATAAATTTATTCCATCTCCATAGGTCTGAGAGGTAAACTATATTACATTCCTCTAATTTACTTATACTATTATTCTTTATATCCAAATCATGAACACATTTAGATCTTATCTTGGTATGTGGTGTTAGATGTGGGTCAAGCCCTAATTTCTTCCACACTAGTTTCCAATTTTCCCAGCAGTTTTTGTCAAATAGTGAGTATTTATCCCAAAAGCTGGGGTCTTTGGGTTTATCAAAGACTAAATTGCTATAGTTATTTCCTAGTTTGTCTTGTGATTCTATCCTATTCCACTGATCGACTACTCTATTTCTTAGCCAGTACCAAATGGTTTTGATGACTGCTGCTTTGTAATATAGTTTTAGATCTGGTACAGCAAGTCCACCATCGTCAGCCTTTTTTTTTTCATTAATCCCCTTGAAATTCTTGACCTTTTGTTTTTCCAAATGAACTTTGCTACTAATTTTTCTAGATCTGTAAGATAATTTCTTGGGAGTTTGATTGGTATGGCACTAAATAAGTAAATTAGTTTGGGTAGTATTGTCATTTTTATTATGTTTGCTCTGCCTACCCATGAGCATTTTAAGTTTTTCCAATTGACTAGGTCTGATTTTATTTGTGTGGAAAGTGTTTTGTAGTTTAGTTCAGATAGTTCCTGACTATCCCTTGGCAGATAAATTCCCAAATATTGTATACTATCAACAGTTATTTTGAATGGAATTTCTTTTTGTATCTCTTGCTGCTGACCTTTATTGGTAATATATAAAAATGCTGATGATTTATGTGGATTTATTTTGTATCCTACAACTTTGCTAAAGTTGTGTATTATTTCTAGTAGTTTTTTAGTTGAGTCTTTAGGGTTCTTCATGTATATCATCCTGTCATCTGCAAAGAGTGATAATTTGTTTTCCTCATTACCTACTCTAATTCCTTTAATCTCTTTTTCTTCTCTTACTGCCAAAACTAACATTTCTAAGACAATATTAAATAATAATGGTGACAGTGGGCAGCCTTGTTTCACTCCTGATCTTATTGGGAATGGTTCTAGTTTGTCTCCATTACATATGATGCTTGCTGATGGTTTTAAGTAGATGCTACTAATCATTTTAAGGAAAAGCCCATTTATTCCTATACTCTCTAGTGTTTTTAATAGGAATGGGTGTTGGATTTTATCAAAGGCTTTTTCTGCATCCATTCAGATAATCATATGGTTTTTATTAATTTGGTTATTAATATAATTGATTATGCTAAAAGTTTTCCTAATATTGAACCAGCCCTGCATTCCTGGTATAAATCTTACTTGGTCATGATGTATTATCCTGGGGATGACTTTTTGTAATCTTGTTGCTAAAATCTTATTTAAAATTTTTGCATCAATATTCATTAGGGACATGGGTCTATACTTTTCTTTCTCAGTTTTCTCCCTACCTGGTTTAGCTATCAGTACCATATCTGTGTCATAGAAGGAATTTGGAACAATTCCAAATTTGGAATTCTTTGGAAGGAACACCTTCTTTCCCTATTTTTTCAAATAGTTTATATAGTATTGGGATTAATTGTTCTCTGAATGTTTGGTAAAATTCACATGTAAATCCACCTGGCCCTGGAGATTTTTTCTTAGGGAGTTGATTAATAGCTTGTTCTATTTCTTTTTCCAAAATAGGGCTATTTATATAATTTATTTCCTCTTCTGTTAATCTGGTCAATCTATATTTTTGTAGATATTCCTCCATTTCATTTACATTATCAAATTTATTGGCATAAAGTTGGGCAAAAAAACTCCTAATTATTACTCTAATTTCCTCTTCATTGGAGGAAAGTTCTCCCTTATCATTTTTGAGACTAACAATTTGATTTTCCTCTTTCCTTTTTCTAATGAGATTAACTAAAGGCTTATCTATTTTGTTGTTTTTTTCATATAACAAACTCTTAGTTTTGTTTATTAATTCAATAGTTTTCTTATTTTCAATTTTATTGATCTTCCCTTTAATTTTCAGAATTTCCAATTTGGTATTTAATTGAGGGTTTTTAATTTGGTCTTTTTGTAGCTTTTTTAATGGTAAGCCCAGTTCATTGATCTCCTCCTTCTCTGTTTTACGCAAGTAAGCATCTAGAGATATAAAATTACCCCTTATAACCGCTTTAGCCGAGTCCCACAAATTTTGGTATGTTGTCTCATTGTTGTCATTCTCCTGGATGAAATTTTCGATTGTGTCTATAATTTGCTCTTTCACCCATTCGTTCTTCAGGATTTGATTATTTAATTTCCAAATAACTTGAGGTCTATTTTCTCCTGGCCTTATATTACATGTGAGTTTTATTGCATCATGACCTGAGAAGGATGCATTTACTATTTCTGCTTTCCTGCATTTGATTTTGAGGTTTTTATGCCCTAACACATGATCAATTTTTGTATAAGTTCCATGAACCCCTGAGAAAAAAGTATACT